>OY740770.1:35161751-35389489 GCA_963513935.1 Aphrophora alni
TTATAAACATTTTAATTAACAATAAATAAACATCACTTTCACAATAATTACAGTACGTTCAAAGACTGAAGGCCTTTCAGCCAAAAGCTTTCACTGAAACACAAGCTGAATATTCAATGTTTTCGATAATATTGTTATGTAATCAAGTTCAATGTACAAACTGATATATTATGTTTAAATGATAATCTAACCTATCATAAACGTTATTTATTATACTATAACAATGTTAGTTAACATCCATTGTTGTAATAACATGTTCTTGTGTGTGTGATGGTATTTATATGTCTAGTTTACACACGCATTTGAATTTGATTTGAATTCTATCTTTCAGTTTGTTGTTAGTTTAAATTAAAATTTATGGTAATCTTTATTATTTTCTTAGTTATTTTTATCTGTTCATTGTTTTTTTAACTCTTAATAGTTTGCTGGTAATATCAATTTGGTTACTGTTAATTGCCTATAATTTCCTTGTTATTTTTAACTGTTAATTTTATTATTTATATGTGTTGTTACAAAATGATATTAGGTGGTAGAGAGGACTATACAGTCTAAACCTCACCCCCTAAATAAAGACAATCAAATTATATTTCTCTCACTCTATCATACACTCGCACATCCATTCACACCATAACTTAAACTATCACTTTCAGCAAATTATGACAATCCTGTAATAACCAACTCGGATATATATTAAATATTTTTATTTTATGTATTTACTTATGCAGTTGAATTTACTCACTACATTAAATGAAAAAATAAAAAGTACATTAAACTGAAAATATTATAAAACAATTGTATTCTTTGAAAGGAACAGAATAATTTCGATTTATATCTTACCAAGAGTAGTTTTATAATTTGTTTACCATATTCTCCGATATTAAATACAACCCGTTTTTTGTTTTATAGATGAATTAATATTTAGGTGAGGTAATATTTATTCAGTTTAAAATTTGAAGGGGTAATATTGAATTGTCACTCTACTTATTATCTGAATGATCGTGTTTTTATATTGTAATGCAAACGTGTATTAAGGCTCTCCCCTTAATAAAAATAATCATACTGCAGTCGAGCCTACACCATACCAAAATAAACAGAATGCAAAACAGATTTTGAACAATAATTCCGTAACATATAAATGCTATTTACAATAAAATTAAAAAAAAAACACATCTATTTTACCATGTCTACTTTTGACCAACAAACATAATCATCTTGATTTATTTTTACGCAATTTTGTAGCATTATAAAAAAAAAATTACACAACTACCTAACGTATCAGTAAAGTCAGCTCTAATTTTGATTATTATAATAATATATTTCTTGTATCGCCTAATTGTAAACATCTGGTTTTAAACCAAATAGGCAATATATTGATGTGTACTTGTATATCATATTTCTGTTGAGAGAAATTATGTATTATCAATCACATTTATAATACTAGTGCCTAAGCAAAAGATGTTAGTTTACCTATGACAGATTGATACATAAACTATTGATGTAAATTTAAAATAAAGTAGATACAACAACCAAATCTTGAGAAACAACACAAGTGGTATAATCTTCCCCTATGAAAAATATGTTATACTCAAACTTAGACGATAAGATATTTGTCGTAATTTACTATGCCTCTAACTTCTCAGATTTAAACAACTAAATTTGTTAATTTTATTCTATTACTTACTTCTCCAAATATGAGGGCTCCAACACACTCTCTCATTATGAATCAACTCACTCTGTTTGAGTAGTTAACGGCATTTAAGTACAGACACATTTTATTGTAAACTACCTTTCTTTATTCTTCCAAAACAAAAAAAATTCTACAATTTGTAGATTCTAAAATTTTCGTATTTAGATGTATTTAATAAATTTTATTCACTCAGGCATGCATACATTTATAACTTTGTTTCTTACTTAACTTATAACAGAGTTTCTTTAAATCGAATATTCAATTATTATTTTGTTTTCAAACTCTACCCTTATGACTACCCACAATAAGTTTGTTTACATTTCTCTTAATATCTATTTATTAGTATGCAATATTTCAATCGTGCACAGTTTAATCAATAATCATTAAAGTAACCTAATAAAACAAAATACTAGTTGTTTTATCTCCTTCTGGTCTCTAAAACTAAATCAAAGTCTTTGAATTTCTGGAGGGCATTGTTTTATTTCTTATAGCTTATTTCCCTTTTAGACACCCTTCACTTATAAGACATTAAACAAAAATTTCTTAATTTACCCCAAAGTAAATTAACTTTTACTTTTCTACATCTTAAAGTAAAAGAGATCATTTCAGTTCTACTTGAATAAACCAACTTTTTTTTTATTTCAATTCATTTTCATTTTTATTTATTCTATAAATATTCTAATATGAATCAATAAGGCTGATTTATTTTACCTTCATTTGAATTGATTTAAAAAGTGAAAGCTGTTTTGTAATCTATTTATACTCAAATTATACTTAGATAATAATTTTGTATACCATAAATTCCATACCACAGCTCATGACAACCTAATCATTTACAATGATATTACTCTTTTATCTCGTCGATTTTTACAAAGTAACTTTTAATTATTTTCACACTTTTAAATCTGAACACCACAGTTTATTTTGTCGAGGTTGAAGTTTTACCTGTGAAATTTACACCTCACTTTTACTTACCTTTAAGAAACTCACGCTTGTCCTTACTTTACTTAAAACCATGATTTTATATGTTTTTATAAATTATATTATATTTTATATGTAAACACTACTGCATATCTCTATGTACCGATTATTACTGAGATTGTTCGAGGATATTAACTTCTTGAACCCATTGGCTTCTTTTGGGTGACACTATCCCTTCCCAATTAATGTGTTCCAACGAAGGATAATGATTATTAAATTTTATTGGAGTTTAATCTACACGTGGTTCCTCCTTTTGGTTAATTGGTAAGTGAGTGTTTATTCACATTGGAGATGTTCTTGATATTACAATGTTATTACAATGATTTGCAGTATAACGTACAAACAGATATAGTAATTCGACTCTGGTTGAAATTATGTAAACTTTTATAGTATTTAAAATACGTCTCATGATTTAAATTTCATTTTAATTTACTTTGTTAAGTAGTACTGTATA
Source organism: Aphrophora alni (assembly GCA_963513935.1). Classification (NCBI taxonomy): domain Eukaryota; kingdom Metazoa; phylum Arthropoda; class Insecta; order Hemiptera; family Aphrophoridae; genus Aphrophora; species Aphrophora alni. Next base: position 35,164,874 of record OY740770.1, read on the forward strand.
TATTTTTTATGTATATATCCCAGAAAATATATTTCTTCTGTAGTAACCTAAATCTATCAAGGTGAATGTTGTGATTTACTATCTTTACACACCATCCTTTCATAAACCCCTTAAAATAAGAATGTGAAATATTTCCTTCAGTTTATTTACCTTTCATGAAAACATATTGATATTACAAAGAAATAATACAGAATTCAAAAAAATTATCAAACAAAATTTAACATATTTTTCTAACACGTTATCAAACAATGATATTGGCCATAAGTACTCCTTTTCTATTTCAACCTGGATAATAATAAAAAGCACTTTTATTTGATCACGAAATTAGCTAGTAATAAATCTAAAATTAAACATATAATTTTAATGAAATAACTACGTCTTGAGAGATATTTTGAGCAAAAACAAAGAAAATTTAATAAAATATTTTCGAAAGTACTACATGAAACATTCGGAAAGATATTTACATTTTAAGAAATATTTATATTTGTCCCTTATATTGAATAATGAACTGTACAAGGCAGTGTGTAAAATTGCATTTACCTTCATTACACATAGCGATTATTTAAAGATATTTTCAAATTGATAATAAATACACGTACTGTTTAATATGCAATAACAACCATTATATAATATGCTGATTATAATCAATAATACATTACCATAACTGAACTATATATTTTTCAAACATAAGATAATAAAATATCAAATAAAAGTGGTTAATTAAAATAATAATAATAATCAGACTGCAGAATATATTATTATATCTACCGAAAATGGGGATTTAAAAATTAATTTTAAATGTTACCATAGTGATACTTATCCTTTAAATATATACTCATTTACATAACATGAGACCTAGGTTATCCATTTGTGTCGAACAGACAACATCCGGAAGTCCTAATCACGTTTTTCAATTTTGGTTTTGGGTGTGGAAACATCAGTCTTAGAAAAAGACTTGTGTTAGATGTTGTGTTTAAATTTAAAATTTCTTATCTGTTGGAATTTACATTGCTATGTAAACTCCATTTGAAATAGTGAAATATAATTAATATAAACTGTGACGTATTGTCGATGTTTGGTTACAATGAGTAGTTAATACTAAAAGTTAGTTAATCGACCGCCTAATACTAGTTGTATAATTCTGTTTTACTCTGGTTTGGACAGAGCTTTAAAGATCGCAGTACTTTATAATGCCCAAACTATTATTTCCTTCTGTTTTTACATCCGAATGTTTTTCCTTTACAACATATGAGGAGTCTACGATTTTGACGCCAAGGTAAATGTCAACACCTAATACCTCAATCTAACATAAATAACCATATCTAATACAACTTTAGGGCAACAATTTCAAAAATATAATGATTTTTTGTAAATTTTGTTTTAAATATAATTTACTTCGACTATGAAAATAATTGTAAAGAATCTATTGTACTGTATTTCATTTTGAAATACAGTCTCAACTTTCAACCTTACTATTATTGAAATGCCAAAACGTGAAAAATATATTTACACAAAACAATAACGTCGAAAAACGCTTTAAAGTAATTTAAGTAAAAATGGCTTTCCTCGTGATTTTCCGTGTTAGATTATTAAATCATAAATAAAATTAAGTTCCCAGTCTTCAATGCCAGAAGAACGTATATATTTTTCATCTCGTGATTAACCAGGAACTTGGATCACTATGTCATATCGTTTGATTTTATAAGCTGGTCAAAAGTTTGGAAATGTCACATATACACCCACTGACACTACAAGCTTAGGTACTGGAAACAAACAAACTAAGAGCTTGCATTGTAGAACGAGAGATAATCGGTGAGTTTCTGGAGAAGAAACTGATCTAACAACTAGGCTTGCCACAAAAAAAAAAACTTTTTAATTAAAAACGACAAATTGATTTACCTTGGTTAATCTTGTGAAAATTGAACCTTAATAATTTTTTTTTAATCATTTATAAAGATAATTAATAATATTAGCCTACCTCTTTTTTCTTATTGTGAAACGTCAATATAATATATTTTTTAAAAAGAGACTTAAAACTGCAGTTAAAACTTACATTTCACCTTCTAAGTGGCAGATCCAATATTATTTTCCAAACCACTAAGATGGGAAAATAATACACTATCAACTTTTTACAAATAAATAGTTTAATAATGGAGATAATTGTTGCTCTTTCGGCTTATATCATTTTGATTAACAAAAACTTCTTTTTTTTTAACCAAAAATGAATATTACGGATATTTTATCCATTGTTGCCACTTAAATAATTGTGTAGTTTATTGAGCTATGTGTTTATTTTTCTCCCACAAGACAAATCCTTGTGACATAATTTTAAGAATCTGTAACCAACAGTGTATGCAATTAAAATAAATGACAATATTATCATACCAAGTAATATTTAATGAGTTGGTAATTAATACAAACATTAAATTTGACTAATGAATTCATTTAAAATTCTTGTAACGTAACATTTTTCTGTTTTACAGTATTTTGTGCAGTAATTACCCAGTCAATTTTCCGTGTTTTACTTTGCATACATTTTAAAATTATATCATATGTTATTACACAAAAAAGGACTAACAAACGAGGCATGTTTCCAACATTTTAAAGATTGTATAGGTGAAATACCATTGGAAGACGCTAGTTATATATCTTTACTTTATAATTTCATAATATGTATATTAAGAATAATCCTGTGTGTTATAGAAAATTACTAAGAAATAATGTTGGTTTTTCGAAAACTATTATCTTTTGGCCTACTAAAAAATAAAGAGATAATTTATTTTTTCTTTAAAAGCGGGAAAGCTATTATTTTTTGAAAATTTGTGTAAAGATATTGATTTTGCTGATATTCAACATTTTCAAAACTTCCCCACTTTGAACATATTAAAAATATATTAGTGATATTTTGTATACTGGTAAAAGGTTACATAAATAATGCTTATACTAAATGTATAAACAATATGTTATCTAATTTCAAAAATATATGTTTCTTGTAAAATAAAGCAGACAATATTTTTTCTCTGAAATAAACTTCCAAAAATTCTCCATTCTTTTTCATTCTCCGTGTTAATATATATAAATAGGAAAGTAATATTGACATGGGTAATAAAAAATACCTTTATTCCAGCAGAAAGATGAATATAGCCATTATATATATATATATATTTATACCAACTCTTATACCAACTCACATTGTAATAATGTATACCAAAAAGACAAATCTATTAGAACGTGTTATTTTGCTTTAAATTAAAGGCGTTTTTTAAACTACGCTGAATTATGAAACACTAATACAGTATAAGTACTTCCCTCCTCTTTACACTTTCTATAAATTATGTAAGTAGAGTAAATATGAAATATAGTTCAAGTTCACACCTGGTCGTAACGTTACAGTGTCATTATTTAATTGTCACAATAAACTTACGACCCAAGTATATATTGAGGTAATGATACATAACTAACACGAAACTGGGCAATATAACATGTATTTAGCAATTACTTGTATTATTTTAAATTGATATACTCAATGCTTAAATTATAGGATACACATTTGTAAACTGTCAGTAAGAAAAGATATGTATTTATATTAAAACCTCTTCTTCCTCGTTCTATAAAAAATATCATAGTCTTTTCTTTATGAAACAACTTTGGTCCTGTAATTAAATTTATTTAATACTCTAACGGAAACACATTAATATATTTATTTTGGAAATTAGAACTACAAACAGACATTACTAAATAGGAATCTAACTACAGTTTGGTTGCATTTCCCATTTGAATAGAGAACGATATCGAGAAATATAATGTCTTTTTTCTCTTCTTGGTGAACGTTAAATTTTCATTTACGTTACTCTAGAACTTAATTTTTGGAATATGTAAGAAAGTAAACGTATTCCAAAATTGCAATTACAATAACAAAAACTGAATACAATATTCCAAATATATACTCATTGTTACATATTATCTTTCTTACATTAAAATCTATAGTGAATGAACCAAGCACAAGTACATGTGTTACTAGAAGGAGATAACTTGGAGAATGTTATTACCTCGATGTTGTTTCACCTACATTCTATTGTTAAGAATCAATAAATTTATTCTCTTTTGTTATTCATTCAATAAAATTGGTAAATTTATTGTTATTGGTAGAAAAACTTTATTTTGATAAAGTATTCAATCATATTGAGACAACATAACCTAAAAGAGTTTCTGGATATTTTTGACATGTTTTATGGTAATTGGGCGTGTTGGTTTGATTATTAAAATCCAAATAAAATCTGATCTGCTAGAAATAGGACTCTGGATGAACAAATTTTTAAATAAATCCTGTAATGCCGTGGTGTGCACATCTCTCGTGTATTGTGCATTGTGTTGTGTTAAATATATGTGTTATGTGTTCTTAATGTTCTGACAACCTCCAAGGAGTGAAACTATTCTGACGATGGGACATAAATCCCGAAACGCGTAATTTTTTAAAAAAACAACATAATATGTTACAAGAAGGAATATAAGGTTTGTGTTTTAGTAAATTAAAAATGTTGTTAAATTTGTATTTATTTTTTAAGAAATATATTACCATTTTATATTGGTTTATTTATAACACCAATTTCGTCTTCAGCGTCACTAAAAACCTGAAATGTAATTAAATATTTACCTTTAACCTAATTTAATAAATTTTATACAAAAAACTGTCATTTTAGTTTTAAACAATTTTAAGCTTATATTCACAGATAACGACCTTAAAAACAGTACGCACCATTTTTAAGATTATGAAGGGTTAAAATAAAAAAGAAATAGGGTTGTGGGGTTGAGATAAACTCCTGGAACTACGGCTCTTACTGCCTGTTACGGAACTAAGTGAATATACAAATATAGGTTAGTAGATTAGTCCCTTTAATAAGTTTTTTTTTTAAAACTGTATCTAAATGCGGGTGACTTCATGAGATTCGAGAACAAACAACGGTAACTTTCTACCACCTTGAGTCACTCATTGGATGATTATATGGCCGCCTGATACATTTTGTAGCCCTCATAATTTACACAGTGTGTCCCCATCATAGGTCTCTATTCTTGGCAAGTGTCTTTTAACACTACAGTGCAGTGCCCTATAGGATGTTTAATCCTCAGGGAGTGCGTGTTGAGGAACATTGTTTATTGGTGGCAGTGGTGGTGCTCTGTTAGTATCCTCCTTCTACTGGGTGACCCAATTAAAATGTTACAATATCTAACTTTTGAATTTTAAATATGTTAGAGTACTTTAAAAGGGGAACCTTCCTTTCTTTTAAATGAAGTTTAAAAATCCATTGTGTAAAATGTTAAAAATTGCAACCATTTTCCAATATGGCGGCTAACTTTGAAGTTTGTTATGGAATATCCTGTATTTTAAGTTTTATCCAGTGTAAAACAAAATTTTAAGAATATTTTATTCTTGGGTATTTCTTTTTTATATTTAGCCGTTTAGGAATTACATGTACTTATAATTCAAATAATTAATCGTATGATTGGCCTACAAATAATTGATTCCCACATAAAATGTCATAATAGCTTAAATTTTAAACAAACCGTAATGCTGTATTTAGTTACAATTTTTTTCTGACTTGCATAATGCAATTTCATGTTCAATGTTTTACATCAAAGTTAAACTTAAAATAATTAACAGCCTAAATAGGTTCTAGTAGTCGCCGGAACCATTCCTGTGGATTTGCTAGCCATTGAAAAAAAGAAGATATACGACAGGAGCCAAATACTGGGACGAAAGCTAGCAGCGGTTGAAGCTAGAACGGATACCATGATATCGTGGCAGAGGAGATGGGATGAGGATATACAAGGTAGATGGACACATAGTCTTATCAAGGACCTAGAGCCCTGGCTTCAGAAAAAACATGGAGAAGTAGATTTTTACATCACACAGTTTCTTACAGGACACGGTTTCTTCAGAAACTATCTGTATAAAATAGGTAAAGCCAAAACACCGCAATGTCAGATGTGTGGAGCTGAGAAGGATGACGCTGCTCACTCCTTTTTTGAATGCACGCGATGGGATGAAAAACGAAACCAAGTGGAGAACGTTATTGGTAAAATAACTGTTGGAAATATCGTCTCACGAATGATCTCAGACGAGTCGGGCTGGAGAACTATAGCACAATATGTAAGAGACGTACTATTAAGTAAGAAAGAAGATACATGCTTAGAGGACTAGAAGAGGACAAGCCTGCGTTACCGTAGAGACACAAAACGTACTTACACACTAAACACGATGACCTGGTCTGATGCAATGTGAGAGTAGTTCCGGACTAGGATCCTGAAAAAGAGGTTAGGGTTTAGTGGGTAAACCGGATGAACCGGGAGTCCCACACACCGGGAGACTAGTCTCCTGATGGTGCCTAATGCATTCCTCCCTCTATAAAAAAAAATAAATAAATAAAAAAAAAAAAAAAAAAACAGCCTAAATAGGAGGGGAGCGCACCAACTACGTATATTGTCTAAATGACGAGCATATTATTATGAATACAAATTTATTGATGCTTGTGGGAAAAAAAATTAAATCGAAGATATTTTCAAAATTAATAGTGTTTTAGAAATAAAAGATGAATTTTTGTTTATGGTAATAAAAAGGTATTAATATTGTGAAATGATATAAAGATCATTCCATGTTTAGTTATCACGACTCAAAGTGACACGCGACAGATATCATTATAAACAAATCATGAACTTGAACACTATAAGTTGATAATATTTTATTTAAAGTTTACTAAATATTAAAATGAAATTATTATTATTATTATTTTTATTGTAATTTAAAATAGTTTGTTAAGTTTATAAATTAATTATCACTAATAACAGTTGTTTTATACGATCTTAACATTATTATCAACCTTAAACCTATAACTATGCAGCCGAAATATGTTCAATACAAAAATTAGATAAATTATATTTTTACTTCACATTGTACAGTTGTTTAAGATTTTTTGTGTTGTGTTGTTATTGTTCTAAACAACAAACCAATTACATAATAAATAATATTTACATATCAGTATTCCAAAATTTACGAACGATAACTCTGAATTATACATTATGTGCTAAATGTGTTATTAAATACTTTTTAAATTATGCTTTTATCTTTGTGTAGGTTGGCGTTAGTGGTTTTGTGTCTGTGTCTGTGTATGTGTATTATTTGTTTTTATTTAAGTGAGAGAGCGAAGCGAAGGAGTGATTGAAGAAAATATATATTTTGTAAAGGATACTTTGTGCAAATATGAATTAATCGCGTTGATGAGGTTTGGAATGGGAGGTGAGCGAAAAGTAATATTTCAATAGATCATAAATTTTACGTATTTTTTATCTTTGTTTATAAATAATTATTAATATTATTTTATTGTATAATATTTTTAAAATGTCACTTCAAACGAAAAATATATCAAAACTTATTTTCAATTACAACTGAAGTAAAGGCTGACTAACGTATATTTCTCTTGATCTAAAAAAAAAATTGTTTAGAAGTTCAGAAGAAATTAAATGTGTTAACTTCTAGTGCGTCCGAAATACAAAAAGAAATATATTAGATAATAATATAAATATCCTAAATAATATGGTATAACTCAGTTTGTAATCATAAAACTTTCACCATTTGTTACTAATTCGTGAATATGATTTAAAAGTTTTGTGTATTAAGATTAACAAAATAGAGAACAAATCTTCAGTATTGAATTTAAATTCAATTGCATTTTTATATTTTCGGTGTATCGCTTTAATAATGTTAAACAGGAATAACATGAAGAGCATTCAGAATTAGATTCAAAGAATATTTACCCAACAACAAAAAATATTAATCAAAAAATTCCATTTTTTTTAACCACTTAATACATTCATACACTAACTATGAGAAAAAAAGGTGATTTTTACGACAAATATGAATGGTATAGAAGAATCTGAAGTACATAAACACCATAAAAGTGAACCTAACCTAACCTAAAATTTTCTATCTAACTGTTTATATCTTCTGATCACGACATTGCAATAATTATTAACTAGTAAATAAACAATAGGCCAAATAACATGAATTAAAACTGACCATGTAAATAAAACAAGGACTTTGACTCGGTTATTAGTTACCTAATGACTTCTGTGGGTAAGTTGTGTGACTACAATCATCTACTGTTATATCTGTTTTTGTATGTTCTAATATTTATAATATCGTCGTGTATTTAAGGACCAATACGTTTAATATTGTGGTGGACATTGTGAACATAAATAGCCTGAGGAAATTGGATTAAAGACAACTATTATCCACTCAACGGTCATATTTATTAAATTAATTTATAAAACTCACGTTGGCTCTTCTAATGAAATAAGTCGGTATCAACCAAATTTCTGTAAACTGTTTTTCATTTTTTTCATAAAACTTTAATAAAGAAATACAACAACGGTATAAAGCTAAATAAAATACTTGCTAAGACATCAGATGAGTTGAAAGTAGGAAACTTTGTACAATTCACCAACGACTTTTTTTGTTTTGTTTTCTACAAGACTTACAGTATTTAGTATTCCAGCAATAACTTCCTCATTCGTTCCCACCCTTTTATTCTTTCTTCCTAACTTATGTTTTAGTCTTTTGAAAGTAACTCTTCTTTTGTATTGTTTATATATTTGTACTTAGAAACGTATACATACATATAATTTACATATTTATGAATATGATTATTTTTATTTAAGTTTAACCTAAAAACTTGAGTAATATTGGTTTATTTCTATCATATTCTGTTGATATTAAAAATGGAATTACTGGCTGAATAATTTATTCAAGTTTTTATTTTATTTCAATTGTCTTTTTCAAAGTTTTCTTGATGAAACTTAAACAATCACTGGTGAACATAATGAACATTGCTCAATAATGAACATTGTTTAAATATTTTCAGGGAAAGTATCGAATTCCTCACGAAATAATGTCATAATAGTTTGTTTTTAGAGATTTAAATAATTCAAGATTTTGTTCCCTAACCACTAACACAAACCTACACCAAGATAAAAGCGTAATTTAAAAAAAGTATTTAATAATACATTTCGCACAAAAAGTATAATTCAGAGTTATCTATCGCAAATTTTGGAATACTTATATGTAATTTTTTTTTTTTTTTTTTTTTTTTTTATGTAATTTGTTTGTTGTTTGAAAAAATAAGAACCAAGAAAAATATCTCAAAACAATAGTAGAATGTGAAGTCAATATAATTTAACCAATTTTTGTATTGAACATATTTTGGTTCATTATTTGTAGGTATAAAGTCGTTAATAATACTATGTGAAAAACATGTTATAAATAATTTATAAACTTTTTAAACTATTTTAAACTACAATAATTTATTTTAATATTTTGTAAACATTAAATAAAATATTTTCCGTTTATATTATAGAAGTATATGATTTGTTAATACAGTTATAAAGGCGATCCTCTTAATTACGGTAAAATATGAATTGCAATTAATTAATTTGTAAGAATGTATCCCCTTACTTCGTAACCAAGATCAAAGATGATTGCGGTAATTAGATTCTCAGGAACCGCAAACATTTTGTAATTTCCTAACCGACACAGAACTCTGTAGTTCACTTCTCCAATCGTTATATAAAATCATGTTTCAGATTTATGCAGTGTTTTTGAAGTTCTCGGTAATGTTCTTATGATTAAATTTTCATTATTTTAAACGAAATGAAATTATTTATTCAAGAGATAGGCAAAGAAATGCAAAAAGAATATTACAAATTACAACAACTATACAAAACTAATTTCCTAGACAAGAAAGTTTATTAATTTATATAATTTCAGTTATAATCGCAATGCAAGTAGTTTATTTGGCAGAGGTTATCTCAAATCAATTAATTAGGAGTAGTGAACAGTCGTAGGTGACGCTAGTCCTCGGTGGATGACTTTTCATTTAACCTTATATTGTGATATTCTCTGCTATACATTAGTCAAATGGACATTTATATATTTGAAACAGAAGCGAATTAAATATGATTTATAAGTAAAACTAGTGGTTTTAAAATATTCTTATGTACAGTAGTACAATATATATATATATATATATATATATATATATATATATATATATATATTACTTTTGTGAATATAATTTACTTATTTTTTAATAATATATAATGGTTTAATTATAAATACACTTTAAGTATTTTAAAATGAATGATGCACAAATATTCTACATTATCGTATAACCATTCAACAACAAATAACAAACACTCTTATAATCGTTTGTAATATTTCTTAAATTTCTTATAAACCTAAATATTTCATCAAAAAATGCTTGATTTCTCTAACTTCAATTGTGAACTATTGAACCTTTATATGGGTTGAATTTTTTAACGGTAACTGAAATATAATATTTATTGGGGCGATACCATAAGATGTGGGTTTAACCGTTTATATCAATATTACAAATGTCATGTTTAAAAAAATATCATTCTGAAAAAAGTTACTATTGTTTGGTATCATATAAATTTGAGTGGTGAACTATCTAATTTTTTTCTGACAAAAAATGGTCATACAGACAACAGACTGATAGTTCATTAGACGAACAGATTTTTAATTGGTTAAAGTTATTAGTGATTTTTCTCTCATCCCTAATTTTTCTATAGAATATAAATGTAGGAAATAAGAAGAACCTATTCTTTTACGACATGATACATGATTTATTTCTATTATTAAGCTAAATTAATTGTTTTAACAATGAAATCTTGTTATCTATACGAAGTTGAACAACGCGAGTCAAGTTGTTATAATTCATAAATTTCAATTAGTTTAACACAAAGAGTAAGTTCTGTTTATTATCATTTAGAGATAAATGAATTTTTACAATTATTTGGTTCAAATAATTCAATACGATTTATTTTTTGTCAATGAAAGTGACGATAATATTTCTTATAATTAATGATAAGTTTTGATTTTTGATGGTGTTAAGGACACAATCTAAAAGTGTACTTTCGAAAATGTAAAAATAGCTATACCCGATGTTAATTCAGTTTTAACGCACATATATACTGCTCATTATATATTACAAACGAATTGAAATATATCCTCAAAATGGATATATCCGCAAAAACACGACATTCGTTTTTGACACACAATTTCTCTCTTAATAAGTATAGTTGTAAAAAGGGAACATATTGACTTGCATGGATATGCATAAAAATATCTGATTAGTAAAAAATGTGATTTAAAAAAAAATTTAATAATGTCTTTTTCATACCCAACACACTACACCCGAAATAAGTGAATTGACTTTATGAAGTTTGATTTGTGGAAATAATTTCATTTTAAAATACAGGAATTATTTTGTGGAAAACTCTAAATTTTAGTTACAGTTGAAAACCAAATATTATTACCATTTTTCATTAAACCAAAGCAGATGTTTTATTCCCAATCTCCTCCCCCACCCTTTGTAAACATAACAACTAAGCGTGAAATGTTTTAGCCATGTGTGACGATTTTAGCTGTTTATACGGATGAATAAACTGTCATAATGACGCCGTTGGATGTTCATTTTCTGCTTCACTGGGTTTGAAATTCGCTTCGACCGTTAATAAGATATTTGTTCAACGTGTATTTAACCAAAATATATATAAACACTATATTTATATCTCAATATGAATAAGCTCACCATTCGTAAATGTCTTTCATAGCTATATATTGTTAGTACATTGCATTAATGAAATAAAAAAATTAAAAGGACTTTCACAATATTTTTACTGTAATATATGCTCATGTTTCTGCTCTACTTTTCTCATTATCTTTGACTCAAATGATATCTTACCCGATCTCTTATAAAACTGCGTGATATAATTTATATTATGCTATCTGGTGGTCATGAGAGCTTAATTGCAATGTTTTTATCATTTATTATTATTATTATTGTTATTATCATGACTAATTTCAAATAGTAGGCTAAATTATTATGCACAGCTGTGTTTAACCTCTAAACTTTTTTATTTCACCTGAATAAGTGGCAGTGATTTTGAATTCATAAACTGGAATGTTTAATCTATATTACTCTCAGTATTGAGGGAGATTTTTAAAAAATCTAGTTAAGAGTCTTTAGTACATTCAATATTAGTATATTTTATCTCAGCAGCATACTTCGCTTTCCTTTCATTGGGTAGTATTCATGTTATTATTATAGTTCCATAATACTAAACGGAATATGTTTATTCTGTAATACTTTAATTGAAATATTTTAAGAGGCTGTAGTATGTCCCAATTTTAAATAAATTTATAAGTTCTTAAATTCAAAATATATCGCAGGTAGTCCATCTCTTTTAAGGAGAAATAATATGTTAATTATTAATTATCTTTTCATTAAACACAAAACAATCTAATCTTATCTTGTTTTAATAGTTTGGTAATACTTAATAATGTACCTCATAATTTATGTAGATTATTTTATTTATTCGCCATTATTTATTGTACAGCATTGTGATTATGCTCAAATTATGTCCTTTGATATTTAACATATATACCAACAACTATGTTATATTTAGAAATTATGTGCGGTAAACAAGTATTCAATATACGTTTGCACACACAATTTCACTCACATAGCAAAAACAAAAATCAATTCCTGCTATTTTTCACAAAATGAATCATTTCGGTGGTTTTTAGTCGAAAGAGCAGCTTATTCCCTAAACAATGTTCACAACTAAAGATGCGATTGTCAAAAAAATCACATTGTATTAAAATAATCTCTTAATAACGGTGATGAAGGCTCATTTTAATTTTGGTTATTTCTTCAAGACCTGTAATATTATTTTACTTCACGATTTACTATAAATTGAACTAAATCAGTATATTGATTTTTTAATTAGTTGGGCCTATTTAATTTTTCTGCTTATACGTTTTTACTAGAAAGTATTTAATATACAATAATATATCAAGTGAAAAATATTATCGATTCCCAGTTTAGGTCGTATATTTTTCACTTGAAATATTATTGTATAAGTCAGTATAGTTCATTACGTAAAATGTCGTACATTATAACAGTCCAATGGCAGACATTTTGGATTTTTACCGTTAACTAACAAATCGGGAATATTAAAGAGATTATGAAAACGGCGTTTTGTTTTGTTCTTTACCTATAGATGCTACTTGTGAGCTAAATTATGTAAAAATGTGTGATAATTTCTTACAACTACTACTCTCTACTAATAGTGAGTTAGCAAATAAATGGAAATTAGTTCACGATATTTTGTTAAAATATACCCATTTTTCAAATTTGATTAAAATTTTGCCACTAGTGTGGCCTATATTGCACTAGACAGACAACAAATAGAAACATAGCAAACAGACGACGTTCCTCAAAACACTGTTTTTTTACTCGGGGACTTCAAGCGGACATATTTTCAAAAATAAGATCTCTATTTTTTTACCCATTCTGTAACCTTTTCCACACTCATTACAAAACACTCCACTCATTACATACTCATTTCGCATAATGTAAGTATAGTATATATATATATATATATATATATATATATACATAACTTACATTATTGTGAAAACGTGTATATATATATATATATTCTAAACTTACATTATGTGAAAACATATATATATATATATATATATATATATATATGTTTTCACATAATGTAAGTATAGAATATATATATATATACGTTTTCGCAAAATGTAAGTATAGTATAATATAAATTTAAGTAACGTATACTTACTCTTTGGTGTTGCGTGCAGACGTTTGTGAAGAACCCGCTCCTCTTTTATCACACATTCATCCATATACGACTATGATTCTCAACTCTCCTCCACCATCTCAGGCCAATATATCTCAAATCATCTCCAACGTCATTCATCTCTACATCTCGTACGAGACCGCTAAATATCTCTTTCTTCTCTGTTTTCCACAAATCACCTCCTTGGTTTTTACTTTCCTCCATAATCTGAACATGTCCCAACCATCTCTCCCTTTCTTAGTGTATGACACAATGTCCAGTTCCTTAAAGTTATCGTAATTTCCTTGGCGGTCCTTAAACTCCACATATCATCCTTACCCAAGTATTAAATCTTTTCTGATTCGGTGTAAAAGGCTTCATATCTAAACAATAATACGGGTCTGGATTATAGAATAATATAAAGAAAAATAATCCAATAAACTGTTTTTTTATGAGACATTAATAATTCTAAAAACAAAGAGCGATGTGCAATCTCTTGAATGGCGATGAATATAAACCCGATAAATTTAATTTATATATGACACTTGGAGATAACAAAATTATAAGGCAAAAAATCAAAAGATAGCGACATCTAAATTGGATTTGAAATAACTGTAAGTAAAACTATAGGATTGAAATAAATAAGTTAGGTTAGTTAGTTTTTACTTCATAAAATAAACGCTTTTAGCTATTTAGTAAAATTTACAAATATTGTAATTAGACGTTAAATATAATGAATATTGTTTATATTTTTACGTAATTTACTGCATATGTGAAATGATATTAGACATTAGACACATTTACATGAGACTAGTTCATTGTGAATTTAAAAGTTATTAGCTCTATAGTTTATATAGACTCTAAGAAATGTTCATAATATAAATATATTATTAATTTTTTAGTGATTTTTGTAATTTATTAGGTTGACTGGAATACTTATGATGTCAGCTAGCCTCAGGGGCTCACTTTAGTGATTACGGGAATGTATCTGGATTACAACCTTTTAGCCGTGAAGTTTTGAGTTAGATCCGCCACTTGCATTTTCCTTCTTTTGTTTTAAGAGAAGTAACTTTTAAAATCAAATGTTAGAAAAGGGCGGCCATAAATTGTTGTAAGAGATTTATTAATTAAATCTAGGAGTTTTCACATATTGATTGAAATTGTGCCAGATCAAATAAATTTGTAAAATCACCACTTTGTATTTTGTTTAATAACAATAATTGAAATTCTAAATTACAAATAAAAAGTTTAAAAAAAAGAAGTAAGTGCTCACAGAAATAAGTTTTTAAAAGAAAAAGAGTAATTTTGATTTATTGAGTTAAATTAGCTCCAAAGGGCACACCTTTGAGAAAGAGTCTGGAATAATAAGAAGGTATTAACACTTGTATCTAAATAGCAATGGTTCCATTAGTAAAAAATAGAGTTAGTTATTAACAACATATTTTTGTATATAACTGTAGATATTATTATTAGTTTTTTTATCGAGAGGAAAATGTATTAGGTAAAAACGGCCTCCACGCAAACTTGCTTTTTGACTATATTTTATAAAATGTAGTGTCTAGAGAAAAAGGTAAGAAGGAAGTTAATGACTATTTGCAATTTGTTATTTATATAAATTACGTTATATTATTCTTTACAAAATTCCAAACTTTTTTAATTACATCTTAATATGAATTTATAAATAAGGTGGGTAAGGTATGATATGGTGTTTTCTTTAAATTTATTTGAAATATTATTTACTATGGGTTTCATGGAGCACCAGATGTTTAGTCTTGTAACAAGAGCTACAGCTTTATACACTTTACGTCCCTTCATTATGTAAATCCCTCTCCTGTTGTTAGCTTGTGCAAATCACTTACGTTCATCCTAAGTAAGTAATGTTGACGGGTGCAAAGTTATTGCATGTAAATTACACTTCAGTGTCTCTAGCAACATTAATGACGTACTCGTCATCAATTCTTTGTTTTAAACAGAATTGTTTTAGCACTAGACTCTTAGTTTATTCTTTCAAATCATATATTTGAATACTAATATTTATGAAATTCATGTGCAAACGTTTATTACAACCTATCCAGACTATACAAATATAAAGTTCAAATCATTTTAAAATTATTTGTTATTTTTATATTTTCATATTACACCTTAATTGTACCATTAGAGTTTATTAACGTATTTTCTTACAAAAAAAAATCTTCACGAACACATGAAGACCTGCTTTTAGATACAAATGATCAACATTAAGGTGAGCGGCTGTAATGGAAAGAGTAACATTAAGACCAGGTTATCCTGGTTAATGGAAATCACTCTAAGCATCTATTGTTTACTAATGAAAGCGTGGGTTTAAAATCTTTCATATAATAATATAGTACTTAAAAAATTACGAGATTAAAAAAATATCGAGTTTTTCATGAATTATTTTAAAATATATCCCATTTAAATTTTGTTCTTTTAGATGCAAAATACTTCACGTTCACACGTAATATAAGATAATTGTAATTTCATTTTACCTGCGAGCCTGATACTGGGAATGTATAAAACATTTAAAACTATTATGATTCTAGTACAAATTAATAGAAAACCGTAGTATAACTCACAGCCTCAAGCTTGACGCAAGCTAGGCTAAAGCGATAATTGTATTAATTTATTGTTTTATTCAAACTCACTCTGTACTTTTAATACCTGGTAGAGGATACTTTGCGCCGCAGAAAGAACAACTCAGACCACTGCAAGTTTAAGCTGGATAATTTTCTGTCCTGTACTGGACGTACCCTTAAATGAGTAGACAAACTTAAAGTAATTGTAATGACTTTAAATTTACCGGCTAGAATTTATTTCCAAATTTAATTTCCCATTTTCAATTTTATTCCCTAGAGCGTAGGGTCTTCACTACTTATCTGCAAGTTATTGACTTAGATTTTAAAATGTTATGTTACTGTATTTCGAAAATTGATTATTTGATTTTTATGAAAATTAATTAATGATTGATTTAAAGAATTTATATTTGAATAATTTCTTCTAAAACACAAGTGATTATTAACATTCTTCATTTGATTTCTCAACTTCCTACTCGTCATACAGGACAACTTTTTTTAGTTTTTTGTTCAATTTATTCCAAATTTATCTATACTCTATATAAGTACCTATAAATATCCTGTTTCCTGATTTGATTTTTATCGTTTTAAATTCTACAATAGAGGAGAAAATTATATGTGGTCAAAATTGTATATATATATATATATAGTTTTAAAAGCATTAGCAATTATAATACTTTTGGTAGACGGATAAATTGTATATAGCTTTAAACAGACGTTCGTATAGATTGAATGAACAAACTACTGTTTAAATTCTGGCTATAAAAAATCGTTGCTGTCTTAGAAGCGAAGACTTGATGACATGGAAAGTATGGATGTGATTGACAACCATATGACGACTGTCTTAAATTTTAAACATTTAAAATAAGAAGTAGTACGTACTTAAGTTTCAGTAGCCTCAATACATTAATATTGTTATGAGTATTATTGTGTTATTTAGAGACGTACAAAATATTTATAAATTCAATAGCTATTTTGAAATATTTTTTTATGTAAAAGAAATGAACATATACACGTATTAGGGATATTATATATAGGCCTATTTACAAGATTTTCTTGTAACACACACACACACACGCACACACACACACACACACACACACACACACACACACACACACACACACACACACAATCACATACACACACAGAACACGTTCAAACACAGATCTCGCGTTTGATCTCGTCTTAGATCACATCATTGGTCAACGTGTGTTTGTTTACAGTTAGTTTAACTGGGACGTGTAACATGTTATATAGAAAAACATCTCAAGTCGAATCTTCAGTAATGGGTTAGGTTACAGTCACGGATCATAAGATTGTCTAATATATGATACACTAGCATAAACTTATACGAAAAGGGATGTGGTGCGCTCTACTAAGCCCAAAATATAACAATACCAACAACAAATTTAAATGATAGATTAACACACTACACAATAGCACCTATATACAATGATCTCATGTTTGGTTAGGTTACCGCCACGAATCATATCAATACGCTATATAACAACAGCACAGATTTATACAATCTGAGTTTAGGTTAGGTTATGGGTCACAGAGGAATGAATCTGGGTTGGGTGTAGGAATATAGGTGGGCTTGGACATGGGGTGGGTGTAGGCGTAGGGATGGACATTTGAGTTGAATAGGCATGGGTGTAGGTTGGACAGGATCGTGAGGGTTTGCATGGGGTTGGGGGGTGAAAGTCTAAAACTAATATATTGCTGGTACTAGAGCAAAAATTAGTGATATTTTTGTCTTATGGAAAATATTAGAAATTTCAATTTAATAATTATGTGTAAAACGTGTCAACGTGGTATAGTCTACAACATATTTTATCAAATTTATAACTTAACATACCTTGAACTTGGTAAAAGGAGGTAAGTTTATTGAAAGTATTCTTCGGTATTTAATTAGAGAGAGGAAAAGAAATTCAATTAAACTGTGTAAATGAGTATGAAAGTCTACCTAAAGTTGGAGTTCATTAGTGGTTGAACTTTTGAAGTTTTCCACCATAATGTATTCTGATCCCACTCTTAGGTAGCGGTTTGCAGGTTTTACAGGAAAGTACATTTAGCTATATAAATGAATTATGGTAAGTGCAAGCGTAACCTACTAAATGAAAACCATAGTAAATTTGAAAAACCTACTTTGTATGAGTAACTTTTTTTTTACGTACTACAGTAGTAAAATTACAACTACGAAAGATATTACTACAGTATTGGAATAATAAGTCTCAAAACATAAAAGACTTCAATTAATGAAAAAATAATAACATAATAAAGATTTATCCAACCGTTATAACTTACTCATATAAATATTAGCCTAACATTTTGTTTACAAAATAACTGCGGATCTAGTTAAACATGGTACAAAGAGTACAAAAGTACTTACAGTTACTTGAAATGTGTTTTGGTCCATTTGACATTATTTAAATTAACTAGCCAAAATTTTTAACAAATACATATCCATCCTAAAAATATATACAGTGCGGGATTCATTTTATATATATATATATATATATATATATATATATATATATATATCTGTTAAGACATTATACCTTTTTTATAATTACACGTCTTATTAAATAATACATTTTAAAGACCGTGTAAGGCATAAAACCACCTTGAACCTATATCTTTACTCCATTTATTCAAATAGAGCTAATTTAAAAAAAAAATACAATAAAACTATTTACGTGTCTTCTAGAAAAACAAGATTTCTTCATTGTAAATTAGGGATTATAAAACAAATAACCTAGTTGTGCGACTGTCAAATTAAATGTCTGTTACATAAAATGTATCTGCATAATTAATTGTATGAACTCTAATTAAAATTCAAGCCACCATTATTATTTTTCCTGTAATATTTAGGTAGTCAACTAAATCATTGGTTTTATTATTTTACTGCAAAAATTCGTAATTAACATATATGATGAATGTGTTGATTTTAACATAGTAATATTTTCATAAAAACATTTATAAAATATATTTTTATGTTACTTTATTTCCCGTAATTTTCTTCTTAAAACTTCTAAATTCAACCATAAAAATATTAAAAATTTTCAGATATTATTACGTTTTAAAAATATAGCTAGGCCTAATAAGAAAAATGTATGACATTTTAACAAGTTTTAATTTTTATGAGATTTATTTTATTTGGAACATAATTGAATTTAATTCATGTCATATATAAAGAAAGATATATAAAGATATGATAATTAAAAGTATATTTACGTACTAAATTATAACCAGCTAAACATTAATATTATTGTTTGTTGGGACATTTGCCATCATTTCGAAATAGTGTAATCTTATATGTTTTTTATGAGCTCTTTTTGCTAGTATGTAGCTAACATTATATTGCTGGCTTTGCGAGGATTATTTTTATAAACGGGGACTTAACAATCAATATTCCAAATGATAGGAAATGTCCAAAGAAACTATATTATTAATGCAAATATTCCATTGTTAGGTAATATTTTTAAAATAAGATAGCTAAACATGTATCATTAACATTTGGTGTTATAATTTGCTTATTGTTAACTTATGCTTATTGTTGGTAGTTTGGAGATCATTGTTTTATCAAGATTACACTTTGCAATATCATGATTACAGTAAATCGCATGTCATCCTCGTACTAAAGGCACAAGGAACCACGCAGGATCTCTACGCTAAAAATCAAGTTGTTATTTTCATTATTAAAAAAAAAAGAAAAAAATAATAATAATAAGAAACTTCCTAATGAATGTGACATCAAAATCAATTATTGATGGATAGTAGGCCTACAGTTTACCTGTAAGTATATCAACTGTTTAAATAAGTCAATAACTTTATTTGTTTATGTAATATAAAATTTAAACCAACGCAGTTGTTCTTTATATTAAATGTGGAGCTTGACTTATGAGAAAAATTCTACAGCATAACAAACACACAGAACACAATTCTCACAAAAAATACGCCTAAGTATCAGACGCGTTTCAATAACAAAGTCGTCTTCTTCAGTGATACACGAGCTACACCTTACAAACTATAACTCAACTATAAGTTATAGTTTGATTAGTGAAGCTCGTGTATCACTCAAGAGGACGACGCGTCTGATACTTAGGCGTATTTTTTGTGAGAATTGTGTTCTGTGTGTTTGTTATACTGTACTGTTGTTCTTTACTTAGCCTCAAAGTTAAAAAATAAATAAAAATAAGTAAAAAGAGACCCTTTGTGAAGTAGTTAAATATTGCGCGTTTTATATCTGCAACTAAATGAAATTTTTCATTAATATCGGGAATAGTTATTTTAGTGTTTAACTGTTTGGTAGTTTTCGAAAAACTTGCATCTCTTTTTGCGAAATAAAATGATAAAAGAAATTGATTTAGCAAAGTAGGCTAATATCGTAACTGTATGTTAAAAGTCTAATCTTTAACATAATTTTATTGTAATTAAAATAATTGAAATTAGTGATTCCCTGGACTATTTCAGAGTATTTGGAGCACTTCATTTATAACTTCAAAGTAATGGTACACAAGACTAATTGCATGCACATGGTGACCAGCCATTGATGGTTGTACAAACAGTTCAACACAGATATTCTATCATTAGTACCTTTGATTTAGGTTTGTACTCCTTATTAATTGATAGACTAGTTACTATGAAATGAATTGAAACTGGATAGCGAACCTTCACAGATATATTGACGTAATTATCCTGTTTACTATAATTATTTGTTAGACATATAATAAACATATAATAAAAATAAAATATGTAAAAGAAAAATTGTCATTTAACAATCTTTTTTTTTTAAATAAATAATGTAAATTTATAAGTGCAAGTAGTAATTAATGTTAATTTATATGTAGATATTATGTACATTATATGTAGATTATATGTACAAGACGGATTTATGAGTATGAATAATAAAAATAGTTATGTACTACTGTATATTTTTACTAATGTTGTCCATTATTTCAATAACCTGATTTTCATATAAAATATAATCTGGAATATAAATAGTTTTCTTTAGTTTACCTTTTTCTGTTACCTGGAATTTTTATTTTTAAAGTTATAAGTCGATGGCACCCTAGGTCTAAATTATTAATTATGTATAACTCAGAGTCCTTAAGATGTTTACATAATAATTCTGTGAATCTATTTTTTTAATTTTTTTGACTCCCTCATAAATTAGAACTTAAAATTTAATTGATTTTTATGTTGTTTTCTTTGTTTTGTTTTTAACTGTACAAAAGAACATATAAGAAGTTTAAACGGGTAGTATATATAATAACTCTTTTCTTCAAAACAAAACGATATAATGTTTACTCTTTTCTCCATGCTTGCTTGCATATTGTATTCTCACCTTCGTATTATAGAAATGATTACAACATATAATATCGTCGCATCTTAGCCACAGATGTCGACTGGAAGTTTTACCTTGCATATACAATTTCAGGAAAACACGTTCACCTACTGGACATAACTTGTAGCCATTGGGGTGTATTTTAGTTTTGCACGAATTCCACAAATCAAGACATTGGAAACATTCAGAACGAATCGTGGTAATAAAAAAATGTATATACATTTATGTGTAACCATATTTAAAACGTACAATTGTAGAAGACTTCTTAGTGTAATATTCTAAATAATAAAAAAAAAATTTGATTAATATATCATGAAATATCACATTTTTTTCCAATTTTTGAACGAAAAAGAAATACCAATTAAAGCAAGTATTCTAACGAATAAATTATAAACATTTTTCATTAAACAACAAATTATATTGTGTCACGAGTAATTTACCCACATCTTCATATTTTATTTTAACTAATTAAAGTTTCCAACTATTTTACGATGAGTTATAATTTGTGTACAATTTCACACATTATAATACAAAGAACTTACAAATGACTGAAATCTTCCAAGACATAACACATTTATATGACTGATGAAATTCGATTATTTGTTTTACCCAACCGTTTATTAGACGCAATACAAACATATTCTCTGTAAATACACTGAAACTTGCAAACATCAGCTCGACAAGTTAATATCGATTACGCTTTGGAACCAGAATATGCATAAGTGTACTAAGAAGTAACTACTCGATATTCCAAAAATGAAAAGTGACTACGCATGGTAAAATGTTTTTCCTTTTATATCTACAATTTAAAATAGGTTTGACGGTGTTTACTCCAATGTAATTGTTGCATTGACTTTGTTGCAATGTAATTGTTTGATTAATTTATCTTGATGAATAGTTGTATTTAATTTCAAGATATAATCTAACACAAATTTAACAGAGTGTTTATTTTAACCTACGTTTATAAAACAAAAATGCAATTTCTTTTTATTATAACATAGTAAGAATGTTACTATTATTTTAACTAAGTTGGAGTTCGTATCTATATGTATTACAAAAAGGAAAATTCTCTCTAAATTGATTATCCTTCAACTATCCTGTAAATCTTCACTATAAATTTAACTAGTAGTTGTACACGATTGCAAGCATTTAAAATCCACACGACTTTTAATGTATGTATGCTGATATCCTACTCATATCTCCCTCAATAAGTAATTCTAAAACTTGTAACATTTAATTAAGATATAAAGTTGTAAATCTAAGTAATTACTTATAAAGTATTACTATAAAGTAATAAACTATAACCTTGTGAATATAGATTTTAATTCTTGTACAAGGTTAGGGAGACATATAGGGTGCGAGGTTGAATTGATATACTAAAAACTTTAATCCTTTTCTATAACCGAAACCTAAACCAAGTGTCACACTAAATGAGTTGGTTTCTCATTTATATTGACTATATTTAGCATACAATACTTACCGTTTTCAAAATAACACTTCATGTTTATGTGGAAATTATTGAAAAATAAAATATTGCATTCACTAATTTAAAGTAAGTTGAAAAACGCAAGGAATTATAGAATAAAACCTAAATGTTAAATTAGGTGTTTAATATTTTCTAATAATTATCAAAACTAATAACTGTTACAATATTTTTTTTATTTGCTTTTCATAGATTTGTAAAAAAAAAAAAAAAAAAAAAAAAAAAAAAAAAAAAGAAGTTTTTTTTTAATAGAGATATATTTTTTAGATAATTATAATACAATTTTTACGTGTTAAGAGTTTGTGCCAAGTGTAAAATAATAAGACAATTTTCCGAATTTGTTATCTTTTAGGAATCTTACAAGTATTTCATTTAGTTTACCATCATGGCGGGTAAAAATCTAAAACGAACACCCACACTTCCAATTATTAACCCCCAAGCCGACAGTAAAAATATATTTGTGTCTACTAATAACTGGAGTGGTACGTACGACAAGTATCTGTTATTTTTTTCCAATTATACTGATAGTCAGAACAAAATATTAATGCTTGTAATCTACCAAACATAAATTACTGTCTTTACATAACAAATTTTGACATTTTTTTTCAATTTTATTTTTATTTATTTTTTTTTTTTTTTGTAATTAGTTTCTGATATGAGATAATAGTTACCTCTTTTCCTCGTTTAAACTATAAATTGATTTCTGTGTACATCAAAAAATACAATGGAAAACAAAAGATATTATGTTGTTTTGAAATCGTTGAAATGAAATGATTAATTTCAAGAGTAACAAGATAAAGCTATTTATATGTAAATATTCTCGTTCTACAATACTAATAGAAATATTTGTTCACGTTCCAGTGAACAGTGTTTTAATATTAGACAATAGTATTTTAATGATATGAATGCACTTGTTAAAACAAAAATATAATTTAAAATTCTAATCTCTATTTTAAACTGATTTTGTAATATTTTAGGATTTCATGGAGTGTTTTAATTACAAATATAAAAATTTAGTTTTTTAATATAAATAATAGTTGAATACGGAGAGTTTAAAATTTCTTCAGAATTTAAAAAACAAAATTTTCTGATATATTATGTAAAGAGAATTTTTTTAGGAAGTTTATATTAGTTTAACTGAGACTGATATGTTTTGTTAATAGTTCATAAAGTGGTACGAATAAGATCAAATACAGAACTTGGGTTTTTGTGGACATTTCCATCTCTAGAACGGCTATTACAACGGTCATTAATGGGACTTCCAATGTCGGAATCATCGAGTCTTAAATACAATATATGCGCACTATGTGTTCATTTTAAATAAAACTTCATACATAAATTTTAATAAGTACCAACGTCGGGGCTGGAGATTTTCTGAAATAAATGTTATAAACCAATAACAATATACCAATGTTAGAATAAGACTAAAATCTGTTTTATAATACTTTAGTTAGTGAATGTGAGTTATTCACAAGACTGTCATAATCTGATTCCCCAGGTATAGAGGTGAACTATTATTTTAGACTTGCTTTCATTTTTATATTTTCCTTCTCGCGAGTTTATGAAGAAGGATATACAAATACAACTGTTTTGTTAGTAATATTACTTTGATTTACTTTACGCCTATATCTTTCATAATTTGTGAAAATTAGTCAGGCTGTTATATGAAGGAAGGTAAGAGGAGGTAAGAGGTAATCATAAATTAAAAATTTGTAAATTATATATTAAAACAAAATAAAGTTTTCGATAGTTACGGATTTCATAGTGGTAAAGGGTGAAACATTTTGGGTTTCACACATGTTAAAAATTGATTCCAATCTTAACCATTAATATAGAAATCATCGTTATTATATAAATTGAGAGATGTGAAAATGTAGGTGAAATCATATTTCTCTAATGACTGGGTTCATTATTTTTCTCTATAAGGAACAGTATAATAAGTATTATAGAATATATGAATATAAATGATTTATTTTTTATTGTTTTATTTGTGGGACTTTTATTATAAAACCATATTTCCACATTTTTTATAAAAAATATAAAACTTATTAAAAAATTATGTGTAACTTTTACAAATAAATTTTAAACTAATATAATGTGATCTAGAACATTTTTAAATGAAATTCGTTCATATAATGTTACCAAGAACCAACATCTACCGAACTTAAACCCACTGGTCGAAAGCATGAAGTACACCTAATTAAAGAAGAAAAGTTTTAAATACTTGAAAACTAGTGTTTTTTCGTCGAAAACATATTCATACGACTATTGAAACATAACTAACAACCAGTATTTACGTAATAAAACTTTAAATAAGTAATCATAGAATTAATTTTACTTTAATATATTAGTAGTAACATATTAAACTTTCTTTAAAGTAGAACATGTGAAAAGAAAAACAATATTGCTAATTTTATTTTCAGTTAAACAATGTACAAATATAACAAATTAAGAGTGAGAGTTTAATTAGTTTTATTTAATTGCAGAGGTATATCCAGACAAATTAACATCCGTTGAATACGGTGTAAGCTAATTTTGTATGTATTTATGATAGGTTTGCATTTAGAGTATACATACTCAAAGAATTTTAGAAGGTGATTATTTGCTTTATTGACTTTTCATTATTTGTTCTTTCTATAAAGTAGTTTACCTAGTCACTTATATATATATATATATATATATATATATATATATATATATATATATATATATATTTTCAATATTCAGTTATTTTAGGAAACAGTGCAATAATTTTTAGTTATAATCCAATTTATCCAATTTATTGTTGAACTCTTAATCTTTATATTTTTTGTAATAATTTGGGTCCCAATATTTACAAATTTTACCAAACGTATTTTAAAAAGACCAATTACTTCAATTGTTTTGAACACCTAATTTAAAAGTAAAACTACATGACTTTAATCCATCTTGTTTTTCTACATCTTAAGAGGCCACGAACTTTTTCGTAGTTTCAATTAAAGACAAAAACCAACACTAATCAAATAAAAATATTTTCGGCAAATTGTATTCTCTACAGTTGCCAGTTGTGAGTCAAAGAAATAAAAACTAACCAAGCACGACGAGTAATGTTAGAACAAATCCGTTTTTATTGCATTTTTATATATTTTTAATCTGTATATCATACATTGTGATTTGTATATACAAGTCTAAACTCTTTACTTTATGACATTAATTCAGCTTAAACGTATTTTGAAAGACTGCGTTTGAATTTATTTTTTAGAAAAAATGTTATACATATCTATAATTTTTATTCTCTTGAAATTGTAGACAAAAAAATCAACGAAATACAATAAACCGATATTTTAATAAACAATTAATTTTAATTATGACAATATAAATACAGAAAGACAAGGCTTATATTTATAATAAATAACTTTTGAATATTCAGTTGTAGTCTTCTTTGTAATTACACTTAGGTACATGTTTCGCTGCATACAGGAAGCATCTTCAGGCTAGTCAATTGTTAACAAAACATGACACCCCACACAAAACTAAAACATATTACAGTAGGTTTCAATTAATTGTTCCAAAGCAATATAATAAATGTGATTTCAGTAGTATTAAGATAATTACTCAAGTAAAACTCGTAATTGCTGGACGTTGAATATGTAAATGATGAGGTAAAGCATTAACAAAATCACAACCTCCGGCGAAAGTTTTAAAATATCTTTTGACTGTTGCTTTCACTTTTATAATTATATATATATATATATATATATATATATATATATATATATATATATATAATACAATTGTACTAAGATCAATTGATGAAAATAAATTAGGAAAAGTACGATGAATTCATTAGTTTTTAATTTTGCCTGGAACGATAGAATTATTCTTCAGAAAAAACATACTGTATTCCTTAATATATGCATATTCTTCAAAATTTAACATGTCAATTACGAGTGAACTTTATTTGTATATATTCATAAATTTAAAAATATTTTAATCGAAATGTAAGTTTTATTCCCACATTGAATTATAAATGATTACAATGAACCAGTAATGTAATTCTTTACGATTTTAATAAGACATATTTAATAGATTTTCAATATAAATTGTATTGCGTATCTATTATTGAATTTAGTATTTTCCATTTGTTTTGTTGTTGTTGTTGTTTTTGTTTTGCTCAATCTTTATTGGTATATTTTGATCTTTTGCTTCACTCGCTTAACATAAAATATTCATAATCAACTAATTAACTTTATTGAAAATTACGATATTTTATATGAAATTCCTCTACAGCATAGAACATGGATCAATCTCTAATAGCTCCATTTCTTACGAAACACGATAATAAGATTGCATTAATTTTTTATCAAGAATTCTTCAGCCAACAATCTTATCTACATTGTTGAGTTTAAATATTATGTCTTCGTAAATTTAATGTAACTGTAACAAAATATACAGAGAAATCGATAAGATAAGGAAATAACTTGATGCGGTACAAGGGGTCTGTCCTCATTTATTTATAAAGTTATAATTTTGTTAAAAAGGAAATTTCATAAAATTATCACAGCCATCGGTACAATGTATTTAACGGTAATTTAATTATTTAAAATTTACTGCACTTGGGCATATTATTTGTTTCTTTTTATTTATTAAAATAAAACATTTTCAACATCAATTCTGTCAATAACTTTAATTAATTAATGACATTAAAATGTCATAGTACTATTTAATGGCATTGCTTGTAACAATAAGCACGTCCAACCAAATTATTTAAAAAATATATCAATAAGATGCAACCTTATTGAAGTAAATACAATTACAACGTAAAACATATTTTTTGTCCGGTTTTGACTGTTAACATTTCTAAGTACTACTTCTTATGAGTCTTGACAACATTTAAAAATCCTCTTACTTCAGGAAGAATTTCAAGATTTTCAATGAAATTCACAAAAATGACATATTTGTTTTTATTTTGTTTTGTTTGATGTATCTTATACAAAATCATAAGCACTACAATTAATTTTACTTGTTAAAAACCGGTATTACGACTAATTTGGCTAATAATAGAGTTTTTATAATTCAAGTTATAAAACAAAACATGAATCGCTCAGTATTGAATAACAACCAAACTGCCGTATTAATTTTCATTTTTTTGGAAAGTGAGCCGTCAAAACTTAACAATATACTCATTCAGAAAAAATAAATAAATATTTGGATTTAAACAGCTCATTTAAGTTTCAAAAATTCTACAATATTACGCAAGGTTCATAGTCAGATAAATTAAATAGATTAGTTTACAAAATATATAACTACTGTTCACTTTTAAAGACAGTAAGTGTTATTAGGCTGATATTTTAACTATAGAGGTAACGTATAAATATATATAAAGTTTCATTTTGATGTACAGTCTGATCAAGGCAATTTTCATTCAGATAATATAAATATTTGAGTATAAGCAGCCAACAATTTAAGTAGTTACATATCTGAACAATTTGTAGGCTAATAGAACTCCGAAAATCATTAAATACGGGATAAAGAGCAGCCGAAATTTTATAATTTTCAATATGATTAATCTCATGGGTAAACCTGGTTTAGAAGTAGAATCTATTAAAATCACATATCTAGGTTGAGTGACTGAGGTTTCAAAAGTATCGAAGAATTCACCTCCTCTCCCTTCTGTGTGTTGGTGTGTGTAAGTTTAGTATTATTATAAGTTTATGACAATCTTGGTTTATAACTTACACACCTACACACAGACAATACACAATATGAAGTATTCCCACACTTCTATCCTTCCACGGGCCCCCTAAACTCTCCAACATTTTTGTGTTTATATTGACAGAATAGTTTGGTTCTTTCACGGTACAACATTTAAAATATTTGAAAAATATTGAAAATTACAGATTTTTAAAATTTTGGGCCCCCACATTTTACCCCTAATAACTGTTAGAAATAGTATAAAATAATAGTAAACATATTTTTAAGTTCCGGCACAAGAACTTCATCAGGTAATTATTACAATCCAGTTTGTGCCTAAAATATGCATCCTGGCGACTTTTTCGAGACATTTAAATAGATTAATATGATGTGTAAATTTTTATACAACATGGAAAATTTCTTATTTTGAAAGAAATTCGTAAAACAAGATTTATGTTCCAATACAGTGAAACTAGTCAATTGTGATTATTAACAGTTTGATTAGACATACTTTATTAACTTGAGGATTTCATTATCCTTATTTACACAGTTGGAATAAAACTCAAGATCAGTGTAGTATTGAAAAAGGTATAAATTTATTTTTAACATATGCATTTTTTAGTTGTTGAAAAATAATCCATAAAAATGAGTTTACACAATATATCTAGAACATAAAAGTCTATTTAAATTTTGCATAACTAAAAGAGAGTTTGTAAATCAATAAATAATGTGATGTCATTAAAATTGTATCAATTCTTCTTAATAGCGTATATTTTAGAAACCTATTTCTATCTGTTGTATATTATTCAATTTTACCATATCAAGGCCTAAATAGCCCATAGAGTGGAAGTGTGTATACCTTATATTAGAGAAATTATAGTTAATTTCAATGTTACCATACAAAAACATATCTTAAAAATAACCCAATAATAAAAAAATTATAGAAGAATATAAAATCTTTAAAATTGTAAAGTTTTAAAAAAAAAATTGTACACTATATGTTAGGCCTACTATAAAAATTAAAAACTTTTGAAAGTTTGCACTCATGAGGCAAGAACAGATCAAAATCTGTATTTCTTTTAAAACTTGTGACTCTTTGAAAGTTTGGACTCAGAGTGAATGTACAACCTACAAACAATCCAAATTACTAAAAATTCTAAAATGGGGCGTATAGCTCAATGACTTATATGACTAAAATTAATTTAATTTTAAGCTTAAAAAAGGTACCAGCATAAATACACTTTAGTAAAAACTATGGTAAATAGGTATTTTAGTTATTAATAGAAGAACTTAGAAGATTTCGTCTACCCAGACGTCATCAAATAGTTATTATAAAGCAGTTTGTTAGTGGGGAAGAGTTGAACACTCTTCGGCGTGTATACATCGTCGGGTAATCATAGGCCTATAATGCAATTTGTACGCAGGAAAAAGTACAAACATATTTGCTACAAGACATTATCAGATTCATTTAAAGTTCCATATTTGTGCGTAAACTTATCATTTCCTTCAAACACTTACGATTTGATTGTGTAATCTGATATATATATGTTGCTTAAAAAATATACCCTGAAAACAAAAATAGAAAAGTTGAAACTTTGTTAAATGACCTAAATCTTGAGTCGATAGTATATGTTGTGGAGCCAGAAAACAGTTAAGTTCATAGACTTAAGTTAATGAAACTAAATACATGTGTAATGTTGTGAGAAACTAAGAGGTCCTATAAAGTGATAAATTATATTTAGGAAAACAAACAGTTATAAAGAAAAACGAACTTGTGCATCATCACTTTATACAATTCTAACTACTTATTTCCAAAATTGATATAAGTTTATGATGTTAACATAATTCTGTATATTATGAAGAAATAAAAAATTGAAAATCACATCAAAATTTCAAGTATAGTTCATTAAAATACAATAATGTTGGAGAGTTTAGGGACCCATGGAAGGATGGAACTGTGGGAACATTGAAATCCAACTTTTGTTTGTCTGTGAGTGTAAGTTATAATCCAAGATTGTTTTAAGTAAACTTATTAAATTACACACTCCTACACACAGAAAGGATAGGAAGTGGATTTTCGATAAGTTTGAAACCTTGGCAACACATTTTAGATATGTGATTTTAATAGATTTTACTTCTCAAAACTAAGTCGAACCTTAAAATTAATCATGGGTGCTCTGATAATTTTTGAAAATAGATCCTTAATTTTTGGCTATGAGCATCATATAAATCAATAATCCAAATATAATAGTTTAATTTTGGATAACGTATTATATAGAGTTATACTTGCCTTGTTCAGAGAATAGTTGTGATTACAGTCTTACAGGACCCAAATATGTAATATTTTTGTCTCTGAAGCTTGAGTAAAATTGAATATACTTAAATTGAAAATGTATGCTGTTTATATAGATTTGTATGTGTTTTTACCACATAAATGACATGTTTATACCCTAATATATAGTTTTTTTTCTAAATGAAAATAGTCTTAAATTCTTAAAATGTGAACATGTGTATTAATATTTTTATTATTAGGATAATTATTATTAATCCATGTGGAAAGTATTATTCTAAATATATACTTTACTTTACAATTGGTTTATGTTCAATACGGGGAAACGTGTTACAAAATTTCAGTTAATTTGAAAAACCAAAATTTAGATATCTTGTCATTGACTAAAGTGCCGTTTTGAACCATAAAGGTTAAACGTGACTGGCTCTTTAGATGCTATTAAACTATTAAATTTTATGAACCTTGATAATTACAAAGCCAATACGACCACATTTTACTTTTAACAAGGAACATTGATGTTATTACCAACAAGAGGAAAGTTTTGTCTGTATATGTCTTTTTTCTGACGTAATTTTAAAAACAATATTGTTTTTGAGCGCTTTAAATTAACTCAAAATGGAGTACGTAGGCATTCCAGTCAATACCGGACAATAGGATTAGTTTTTCGTTACTTGTACATGCTCTTAAGATATTTTGAATAATTTGGTTCCTTCTAAAATTTATTGCACTGAAATAGGTAATACAGTTATCGGCAACTAGTTCAAATATTTGCTGAACTAATTTTATATATGAAATATACATACAAACAATTAAATATGTAAATTCTTTAAATATACATTGAAATAACTTTAAGTTCTGACCAAAACATGAGTTTTTTTTTGTTTTTCTTTATATTTCTCATGACTAACATTTTGAACTATTCTTTTTACGTTTGAATATGATAGGGAAAATGATAATATTGAACACTGAAAAAGTCTTAAAACAAAAACCCACATTCTATAATAAATTTGGAAACTTATTCTCTTCCATTCCTTTTAAAACATGTAACATGAAGTGGTGTATATATATAATAGCTTTTTTAAATACTTAAAAACCAATATAAGCTTATAAACTTATAGATTGTATTTATAAACCCAAAATACTGAAATTCTTAACAAATATGTAGTAACATATTTTCTTAATAAAGAGTCAATACTCACTATGCATTTTTTTATGTTTAATACTAGAACTTAATAACTTTTTAAATTTCTTATATATTTAAATTAAACAAAACTATGATCTCATGTAAACATATCTAAAGTGCGTGGCCAAGGTATCAAAAGTATCGAAGACTATACCCTCATTCCTTTCTGTTTGTAGGTGTGTGTAAGTTAATAAGTTTGGTATTAAATAAGTTTATAATAATATTTTGTTATAAATTACACACACCTACTCACAGGCATAACTGAAATATTTTATTTTGAAAAGACAATGAGTTTATCAGAGGTCAATATGTTTATAAGAGTGTCGGACACGCAAATTTAAATTTTAGAAAATAAAAGTGCAAAACTTGTCACATCCTACTGAGGCCTGTTTTCAAGTTATGAATTTAAGCAATTGAATGCAAAACCGTATTTTGAGATCGCAAGACCATGGGAAGCTAACTGACAACGTATTGGAAAGTTTAGATTTATAAAAGAAAGCATTTCTATTTGTTAATACTTATCAACCTTTACATATTTTTACATTTCACATAGTCATTTTAAGTTCTTTTTTTTCTATTTTAACGGACAACATCCGAACGATAATTTTGGTTTTTAATTGCAACTATTTTTATTTAAATAAGATTTCTTATTAGTACTTTATTTAAAAGTGATGCAATTATATTTGTATTTTGACTGTTTATTTACAATAATTGCATATTCCCATAGCTACAGGTTCAAAAATTCTAGACAGAAAATGGGTAATTATGTATTGTGTGCCTTTAGTATGTGCTGATTGAAATTTAAATGATGTAAGCTTAATTTCAGTGACGTCCAGTGATGACGAGGGTAAGATGTTAAAAAAGGACCTGATTATCTGTATCCAGCGGTACTCTCTATGTTCCACATATTGGTGGAATATCTCTACTCCATGCATCATGGTTAGACATTTGGGTTCATATGTACAAGAGGTTTTTTTTTTTTTTTTACATCAGTTAAAGTGCGTAAAATAAATTCAATAATATGTATGTTTCGATAACCATAAATGCCTTGGAACAGAACTGCTCCCAGCGGACACGAACGGCTTGTCGAAGTTTGCCATGTACGTGTGGTATTTTGTGTGTGGGTGAGATATGTATGTGTGTAGTATTAGTGTGCATTTTTTATTTAGTTTGCCAAATGTGGTTTCTAATATAATTTTAATACATAGAGTACTATTTTTGTACACATTATTCTGTTTGTTTGTACAAGAGCTAGGGAGTTGATACTTTTTGTATATATCATTTGTTTATGTTAGGTTTTTCTATTATTGTTTTCAACATCACTTGGAGGCGATGAAAATGTTTGTAAAAATAATGTCAAGAAATATTTTGTTTATAACTATAACGCGTTTTCCTCTGTTTAAATTTTAGATTTAGATTTTATGTTAAGAACAATAATTTTTATTATTATTGATTGTAATTAATTTTGGAAGGTTAAAAACGAAATACTCCGTTTATTTTAATATATCAGTGAAAATCAAATATTCTATCAGTGATGGAACACGTTAGCGTTGATTTATTGAGCCTTTGTTTCTAACATGGAAACGTGGCGTGTCTGCATGCGAGTTCTAGCAACATTCTCTAAATACTGGAACTTATAATAAATTGTAATTATAGTTTACAAAGAGGCTCTCAGATAAACAGTCTTTTCTATTTCACACTAGCGGAGACAGTGGGAAATTATAGATATGGGCATAGAGATCAATTTAAACAAGAGCAAAACACAAGTAAAGTGAATATTTTTGAAACCTTAAGTCTTTTACACTAGCGGCATGTACTCTGACATAGGTAACTATTTATATATATTCATCATTCGTGTACTAATATTTCTATAAGGAATACAAATAAGTTATTAACAGAATGGTTTAAGTAGAAGTAAGTGTTAGGAAAGATATTTCGGCTATATATACCGTGCCTTATCATTCGTTTCAACTGTACTACATTAAATAAATTTTTGAACACTTACTTATCCTTATTTCTTTTAAAAAGTACTTTTAGAACTCAAGTGTCTTGCGTGCTAGAAGTAATGGAGATGGAGTAAAAACAAAGTGAAAACACCAAAGTAGGTAATTGTTTAGTTACAGCACTTTAAGAAATTAGTTTTACGAGTCCTTTTAACTTAGAAGCCTTAGTTACTTTATATAAGTTATTGTAGACTTTTTCAATTAAAAGTTGGCTAATGTAATATGTGTGGCACCGATAACAAATAAAATTACTAAAAAAATATATGGAAAATTAGCATAACGATATCTAAGATAGTTGTAAAAAAGAAGTCTGAAGAAACTTTTTTTCTAGATATTGTAGTTAAAACTAATTTTTTTCTTACATAATCTAAACTGTCGTATTTCGGAAGAAACGTTTTAAATCCCCAAAGGCTACAAGAAGTGTTATTTTAAAACAACCAAGTCTAGTTAGTGAATTATGAGAGGAAAATTATCTTGGGTCATAATTAAAGATTCAAGTAAAAAGTAATTTAAATTAAGTTAAAATTCATATAATTTCGATGTAAATAACGTAATACATGAACGTAAAATATATATTAACATTTATTTTAAAAGAATAACAGAAAACAATTGATTAATAATTATATTATGAGCTCGTATACTTTTGAACTATTAGGAGGAACATAAAGCAACAAGAAATTAAGCCAACATTTTCTGTACTGTACTAGAATCCTTACAATATTTTCTCAAGGCTTCCCCTGAATAAATACATTACATATCAAATAATTTTACTTACACATGTAAATAATACATAGCGAAAATCGTATGATGGTTAAACAAATCGATGTAGATTTAAACGTTTGTATTTCAATACTTTGTATTTCGATATATGTGGTTCAATTTTGTTTATATTTGATATTAGAATATATTTTTACGATTTAAATTTTGGAAACCGCTAAATAGAAATATATTTGATTATCGTGGTACCATTTCAAATTCTTATTATTAATTACCTTTTATAATAAGTTCAGACTTTATAAAGTTATTATGTGAATTCTAAAATGTAAAATATATTTTTACCCCAAAACCATATTTACATTAAAGGTATTAGAAATATCTATAAAAATAAAAGAAATATCTTAATTTGTGAATATTGTTCCGAGGTTAGAAAAGTTTCATTATCCACAGTTTTATTAAAATCTAATCTATGTGGTTTAAATTTAAATTTAGTATAAAATGAAAGAAAAATACTAGTTGTATTGGGATTTTTGAAACAATAGCTAATAGTTGATTAAAGAAGAAAAGTAATTATAAAATGAAAAGATGTTTATATGCAGTTATAGGTTCATGTATAGGTTCAAACTTCATCTTCTTCTTTCAATTTTTGTGGCGCTATCGTGCTTATGTATACACAACGACGGCAACGGTGGCGGACTAACAGTGGCATGTAGCAAATTACTTTGAATCTGAGTTAGAGTAAAAAAACAGTGGTCTAAATGCCTGACGTTAGATCCTTTAGTGTGTTACCCTAAGGTGGCCACACTACCGACTGAACAATCCGGTGTACTAGTCGTCGACCAGAGCCCCCCACCATATGTTTGACCCTGAATGATATGCCTGTACATTTCGTAGAATTACGAGGTTGGGCATTTACCCCTTACCGTAAGACGTACCGAGTATTTTGCGACCGCGAAAAACTCGCTACGTCTTACGGTACGGGTCTGGGTCGTACGTCTAGGTTTAGGAGTTTTTGATAGGAAGAAAAACAAATCTAGTCAAATCCAAGAGCTATATTGGCAACATGGAAATCCAATTTTATACTACATTCATTTACCAAAAACACATAGGTTTACAGTTTTAAAAATGCAATGATGTTTAAATGTTAAACAATGAGAAAAGTACAATTTTATACAAAATTAAATTTCTAAAAACGCGTAGGTTTACAGTTTTAAAAATACAATGATGTATAAATGTTAAACAATGAGAAAAGTACAATTTTATAAAGTTGAATTTCCAAAACACATAGGTACAATGATGTATAAATGTTAAACAATGAGAAAAGTTCTATTTTATACTAAATTCAATTTCCAAAAACACATAGGTGTACAGTTTTAAAAATACAATTTTTAATATACAATGATATATCAATTTTTTAGCTTCAAGTTCATTATTATAAATCAAAGTTAAATCATTCCTTGCACCCCCATAAAAGGAGTTGTATGAATCAAAGTAACGACATTTAACCAGAAAAAAGTAAGGTAGTTTCACTTCCATTTACCAAAATGTTAGATTGCACAAAGTTCCACAGGTCGCTGATATTGCAACATCTGACACAGAATGAGAACATATCACTAATGATAAACACTGACCAAAAATAATGTTGTTCAAACTGTAATCTGACGTCAATAAATTTCCCCGTAATGGTATCATAGGGTTTGACCTGTAACGTAAGGTCAGTCTGTACAGTATAAAACATAATTTTGAATCCAATAGCTCATACATATAAGATCATGGCAAGAAACAACACCATTGACGTCCAGAAAATGGACACATGGTCTGGGCGTCAATATTTGGAGTCTAAAATACGGTGCATTCAAGCAGACGTTAAGAAGTATGTCTATGGTAAGTTTTTATTTGTGTAGAGGTAGTATACGATGAAAACAACAAGTTTATGTAATTTGTTCAGACTGCTTGTAATGATAAACAAAAATTATTATTTATGTTTTACCTCAGAGGCAATAAATTGTGTGTACTTTGTTGTGTGGGCTAGCGTATACGATGACAAAAAACCAATTGTGTTCGTTTTACTTTGGTTCAGAGAACATAATTAGAACGCTCCGGGAACTTTAAGATTCCGGAAAGTCACGGGTGCGGTGGGAGTTTCGCTCAAGAGTTGAGTGGCGACCTATCGACGGCTTACGGCGGCGGCGCGAAGAATATAGCCGTCGAAGGGCTCGTAACCGACAATGTAGCCGTCGCACCCAGACACCAGAACCACGGCATGAGATATGGGTTGAACAGCCGCCATTACCACCAACACCAGCGCAAACTCTGGAGGACGCTTCAATGCCAAACATGGAAAAGTTATTGGAGGTTAAGCCCAGAGAGTATCTCCACATAAACATTCTGAAGGAGGAATGGAACGACCTAGAGTGATTGTTTCAGTAGAGGTGTGGACCCCTATTGATTGTGGCCGAATAAGTAATCTGTTAAAGATATGTATTTAGAATAGTAGAGTAATAAAATTGTATTAATAAATACAAAGTGTTGTATTTGAAACATCCAGTGTACACAAAGTATTTCTAAACTGTACTGAATAACGTGCAAATATTTGGTTCGAGTGTGTCTACTCTGATCCACAACAATCAATAAATTAGTGTCAATAAAATTGTATAAATACAAACAGAGCGTTATGGCAGTCGTTGTCAGTGTAAGTTGTACATAAATAAGACATTAGAACTGAAAACATCTGCTCGAACGTAATAAGTACATGTTAGATCGTGTAAACATAGGGGTAGGTTAGAAACATGACAAGCGAGGTCTACACGACAATGCGTTTTGAATAAAATCAATTGTTGCTACATTCTCACATGTTATGAATTTACATTCCAAAAACATTGTTAAAGACTTTGTGAATATGAACAAGTTACAAAACCATAAATTCTTTTTTCAAACAAACACACTTTTTTGTATATAAACAGAACTGACAAAGAGAGTGTGAATATGTAATCAATATTTATAAATAAATATTGTTCAAATACAAACAGAGTGTATATAAATAGAACTAGACAAAACATGTGTGAATGTGTAATAAATTCTCGTATTAGTTCGATCAAAACAAGTATCTAAATATATGTTAAAAATATTAACAAAGTGAAAAATATTTGTAAATAAAAATTGTTCCAATAAAGACAGAGTGTACGTTTTAAAACTATTGATTTTCCGTATAGAACTGACAAGTGTCCATTGTTAAAGACTTTGTAAACAAGTTACAAAACCATAAATCTTTTTTCAAACACACTCTTTTTCTGTATATAAATAGAACTGACAAGTGTGAATATGTAATAAATAATTTTGTTTCAATCAAAATAAGTTTCTGAATAAGCAGACTGGTCCTGGCCAGCTGAATTAAGGTCATCAAGATAGCTGTGCATGTTCGTGTGTGTAGACTGCACACAAGGTTAAGCCCCACTCCTCTATTACGACAATATATAGGCAGTTGCAAGTCTAGATATCGCACACAGTAACCGACTCTCTGTCATTTCACTCTGCGCTCGGGCGGTAGAGTGGAGCCTTACACTGAAGGCTATCGTTGTCAGATTAATTGTAGTATTAAGTAGTTATTACTAACTCTTTAAGCTAAAAGTATTTAGTAATAATTGTTTAAAGTATATTTAATAGAAGTATTAAGTCCTAAATGTAGTAAGTACAGTTAGTCAATATCGAAAATGTCATTCTGCGTTCGGGGCGAGCAAGAGTGGAGTCAAATGAAGACCAACGAAAATTTCGAAAACAACAATTCAGAGATAGCACCTACTTCTGCTTGGAAGACAGTAGCATGCTTACCTAGGCGCAGTACGATGGAATTCTATGGGTTGAGCCCATTTATGCCACCGCCCGTACCCATCTCCGTTTTCGAGCCATCTGTGAACCAGACTATATCCTGCTCGTTATATAACCTCCTTCCAAACTCCCAATCTTCCCTAGAGAAGATCTTCGTCTTGAAAGGCTTATCTAATGAAACATTAGGTGTCATGTGATCTGAGGGCATGTCTAACACTTCCCTGTTGACCACTTGATTTATCCTGCAGTGACCGATTGCAGGCCATCTCTTTCTCCAGCAACCCGTTTGCTGTAGGCTGTATGCAATCATACTGGCCTGTCCCTGAATATAGACCCCTAGGGGAGGGAGATCCAGTAGAGCATTCAAGGTAACTGTTTGTGTAGACCCCATGGACCCCGTGATGGCCAAACAGGCCACCCTTTGGAGACCATCCATTCTACTTCCAACCCCAACTTGTAACGTCTTAGTCCACCAAACCACCGCTGCGTAGGAGATTAGTGGTCTAATGATCATGGTGTATATCCATATCACCTACTTGGGTTGCAGAACCCATTGTTTACCAACAGCCCTCTTACATGCAAACATAAGACACTTGGCTCTGGTTACTACCCGTTCTATCTGTGGGTTCCAGATAAGCCTTTTATCCAACACAATACCTAGGTATTTCACCTGGTTCTCGAGCGCTACCTCCTGCCCAAAGAACTTAGGGAGCGACCTCACTCCCAGATTCCTTTTTCTTGTGAAGGGAATGAGAGAAGTTTTTCCAAGATTCACAGATAGCTGTTCCTCCTGACACCACCTTTCCACCTGGATAAAGGCAGCCCGCATGAGGTCACAAACGACGCTCATGTCTCTACCTCTAACCACGATGGCCACGTCATCGGCATATCCCTGTGAGTAGAATCCTTGTTCGTTTAGACGCCTAAGGATCTTATCCACTACCAGGCTCCATAACAGGGGAGATAAGACTCCGCCCTGTGCGCATCCACGCCTAGCCCTGACCGTGATGATTTCATCATACAGAGTAGCCTGAATTAACCTGCAGTTCAGCATGGCAGACACACATCCTACAATAGTCTTGTTCACCTCACAATCCTCCAAAGACCTAATCATTGATTGTATTGAAGTGTTGCTGAAGGCTCCCTCTATGTCCAATAACGCCGCCAGGGCTATTTCCTTTGCTTCCAGACTTTCCTCTATTCTGCTCACTAAATGATGTAGAGCAGCCTCTGTGGACCTGCCTGGTCTCTAAGCAAATTGATTTTCGTGCAAGCCTGAACTCCTTAGCACGCTATCTCGGATATTTGCATCCTGTATTCTCTCCATTGCCTTTAGCAAGAAGGCGTTTTGGCAAATTGGTCTGTATGCCTTGGCCTGAGCATATCCCGCTTTCCAAGCTTTGGAGCGAAGACCACCCTCGCCACAGCCCAATTTCTTGAAACATGGCGCAGCGCCAAGCTCGCTCGAAAAGGACCCGTGATAACCGGCCTGAGCACCTCCAAACCCTCCTTGAGAAGTAAGGGATTG
Organism: Aphrophora alni; assembly: GCA_963513935.1. Taxonomy (NCBI): domain Eukaryota; kingdom Metazoa; phylum Arthropoda; class Insecta; order Hemiptera; family Aphrophoridae; genus Aphrophora; species Aphrophora alni. Next base: position 35,205,245 of record OY740770.1, read on the forward strand.
AACCCATCCGGTCCCGGGGCCCTATGCATCTCGAACGATCTTATGGCCCAGTCCACCTTATCCTCATTTATGAGTCTCCTCGAGCAGTACCAGTCCGCTCTACGTGGACCTGCCCTATAGTCTACAGGGAGGGATCGCTCCCTCCCTCTATCTCACAATCTGGAAAGTGACATCCCAGAAGTACTTCCAGAGTCTCCTTTCCAGACTGCGTAAACGAGCCATCTGGTTTTTCCAGAGAGCTCACCATATTGGTATGTTCTGCCCTCAGGATCTTCTGGAGTCTAACCGTTTAATAGCACTCTTCCACTCTTTCACAGTACTTTCTCCAGAAATCCCGCTTGGCTTTCCGAATTGATGAGTTATACTCAGTGAGTTTTTAATGATAGGGTTCCCAGCAACCTAGATGTTTAGAGGCCTTGAACAAAGTTCTTACCTCCCTCTTCATCTTTGCTAGTTCCTTGTTCCACCACCTTACCGTTTCGTGTTTTTTCCTTTGTGTGAGGGGGCAGTTGGCCTGAAAAGCACCCTGCACTGAAGCCTGCAGCTGCACCGATACTTCTACCAACTCCTCTATCCCCCTCACTTCAGGCCCTATATCTTGAACAGCCTGCACCAAGTCTTCGCTGTACTTCTCCCAGTTCGTCCTTTTGGGGTTTCTGTACCAGATGTCTCTCATCTGCTTCCACCTCATCTCGAATAGAATGTGCTGGTGATCAGCCAGTGAAGGCTCCACCCTATTATGATGAGTTGAACAGTACGTTCAGTGCAGACTGTGATGTCGATAAACTCAAGATTGGGTGGAGGTTAAAGCCCTTCTCACCGAATAACGTCCGAACTTGTCGACACTCATCGTATCAATGACCGTATCTTTCTATTTCCCGAACCTTTTATGAATCCAGCCTCTCGTAGTTCTTCAATTTCATTTGCGTCACCCGTATTTCCAGCATCGTGAGATGAAAAGAAAAGTCTCAGTCTGTCGCAAAGTTCGTTGGGATTATCCCAATACGAATATCCTTGTCCCCTTGATCGTTTTAGGTGAGAACAGAAACTATATAATTGTCTTATATTTATCCGAGTTTGGAATACGATTGACTAAACCGTTGGGATCATACTTGCGCCTGTGGGCATTGGTCTGTATAAATGATCTTTGTAGGTCTGTAAATCAGCATTGGCATAAGTGCCATCTTTCGGATGACGTTTAAATATCAGTTCGTAGAAACCCGATATCCCCCGGTAGTTTATATCATCAATTGTAAGTTTTCCGTCGTCACTGAATTGAACCAGCTCGTTACCAATCATTATTCCATCGTCTGTAATTCGCGGTCCGTACGTATGATCTATACTAAGTTTATCGTCTCTAAATATTTTCAATAGATAACATTGTGTAAGAGCGTTTTTAAATGTACGACCTATCCATTCGATCGACTCGTGACGCCCTTTCAGTGTAGACAAGAAACTGTCTACATTATCCTGAGTTTCGGCAATGACATCGGTATCCATAAAACTTGGAGAACTCGCCACAGCTCCCTCCTCCTACTCCTCCTAATCCCCTTCCCACCCCTCAGGGGTGATCTCGTTCATTATCTCGACTTTGACATCGTGTGCAGAATGCGAACCTTTTATTTTCGACAACTCTTTGAGTATAGGGCTGTATTTTTATGTGAGTATTCGTTTAGACTCTACGTCACCGTATCGCATTCGAGGATATGTTTTCTTGATAACGTCCTTCAATCGTGCAATCTCCATCGTTAGTACTTGTCGATCCGACGGCGTCCCAACCCTACGGATGTTTTATAGATCTGAAAAAAACACGGATACTTTTTCCTAGACAAAAGGGACTGTATAATATCACTAGCGGATGCTTTCAGTATATCACCAGACCACAGCGGTAATCCTCTAAAGTATTCGTACAAGTGATTGTCGAAACGACGAATGAGCTCTGTTTTGTCAGTGCTCGTAAATATATAGGTGCGTCTTATATTGCCACCGCGGTACTTCGGCTACAAAGAGATGATCGTTTCTGGGCATGATCTCCATAAACTGTCTAAATTAGACCACGTTTCGTTCACTAGCAGTATCGTTAGTAATACTTAGGAGGTACGAGTTTAAAAGAAGAAATTCGTCCAAGTTCCCACCCGTATATCGTCGCCAAGTCGATAGTAATGTAAGATCGGTGACAGTGTAAGTATTACGTCAAACGAGATACCAAAGCGATCACATTGTTGCGATACAGTCGGCAAAGCTTCTTTAAGAAATGCTACGGTGAAGAGACCTTGAGCCTTATTGTTTAGAGTTTTAAACTGTTTGCCGCGTCCTACAGGTAGACCCTGGGATCTAGAGCCATACTTTACATTGTAACTGATGTCGATACAACACTTAGACTTTAGAACCAGTCTATATAGCGCTATAGGACCACGTATAGGTATAGTTCTCTCTGTGACGAATACACAACAGGTGGTGAAAGGTAGAGAGCATCCATACTGTAACATGTCCAGATAGACTTGCATATACACCAGGTCACCGTGAGACGGTGTCACTGTACGGTTGAACAAGTCGGTGAACGGTCTGAAACGTGAAATCATATTTTGCGGATGTCTCACTGTGCCGTGCAGCATGTTTTCAATGAATATCACGAGTTCTATAGGTACGTCGTTTTTTTCACATTCGTTTAGAAATTTCACACAAATCACCCTATTGTATATCTATTGGCTGACGTAATCATAAGTATAACCACCGGTGGTGACTCTTACTGTAACCACCTCGTCTTTTATGACGCCAACAGCGACGATTGAAAATTGATCCGTGCTTACTCGTACGACTACAATAATTACCACAAAACTGTTTTCTTTCCGGATAATACCAGGAACACAAATTTGACTTTAGTTTCGTTGAACAAGGTACGTTCGCGTAAGCACGCACATCATTATACGTGTAGCAGTTATATATCCTTTACGATACGATCAAAGCCGATAAGATAGCGACCGTGTACTATCTCGCTGTCTTTGTCTATAACGACGAATCCGTGTTTCAACTTCCAAGCCGTAGCACAAATGTTTTGAAAAACTTTAAACAATACTTCCGTTGTGACGTGATCCGAATAAATGTGCCGTAAATTCATGTCATCCTGTTTAAATAAGATCAACAGGTTGGCGTTCACGATTCAACTGTTTCGGTATACGACTGTACGTTTGACCCAAATAAAAAGAGTATATGTCGTTGTGACGACTCATAGTAAAATAGTTACGTATATTGTCGTATTTTCACAAGCAATATCGTCGAAAATCATCACGGAATTCGGTTTAGCTTCACTAGGCGGTATAACGCATTCAGTGTCCGAAAATGGAAAATAACTGATTTTATTGTTGTCGTCGTTGTCACCACCGCCTAATACTTTTTTTCCAAAAACTTATACTTTGACTCATATACATTTCGAAATCTGAGTTCGTCGGGTTTAAACAATAACTTGAATACAACATTGGTTTTACCGCCTATTCAATGGTCCCCACACTATAGCGCGTATTCTAACAGTGGACCGTGTTTTCTTCTTTTTTCAGCTACACCCGAACCTGTATATAAATCGAAATTTGTCATCGGGAGCTCGTGCGACGTGTTTTCGATTCGCATTATGACGTAATACTGAGTTGAATATAAAGTGTGAGACTCGTTATAAACATGTTTTGCAAAGTTAGTCAGCGGTCACAAGGTTACTGCGACTCAATCTGTGGCGACGGGTCATTACGTCACAAGGTGATTCTTATCTATCCACGAGTTGTGTGTTTTATCGAAGCCTAACTATTTTACAAAAACTCTATTAAATGTTTGCGCATTACTTTTTCTACAAGATCACCGTCAGTCAATTTACTCAATTCTTCACCATAAAATCCACCCTTTATGATTTCTCCTTTAGAATCTTGTAAAACGTACGTTACAGGTTTGGTCGGTACAACAGCGTACACGGTAAACACTTCGTTTGTCCAGTTGGGTAGATGTCCTTTAACAAAAGTTTTTTTTTTGTATTTCGATATTCTAACTTTGTCGTCTAATTTAAATTTCGGTACGGATTTGGGTCTTTTGACCACTGGTGCAATTTTTTCCAAAAGTAATCGTTCGTGCTTCTTCGCTACACGAGCCGGTTTCATACCGTTAGTACTGTGTACAGTATTGTTGTACGTTTTTACTACACTTTGCAAGAGACTCAACCATGCATAACTAACGCGTGCTGTAAATTCACGCCACATTATGTTTTTTTCAAAGTATGATTCAAACGTTAAACTATGTACGCTTTCTTCTCCGTATATGTCGTATAATGATTTATATTGTATTTTCCATCAATTTTTGCGTGTAATAATCCACTCTTTACCCTGATAAGTCTGAAAGTTATTCGTACGATGTATATATAGGTTCCAATACTCGGGACACCTCGGAAGCCGATTTCGTCTTCAAGGGTTCTGCAATTGCAAATTTTGCCAGCCAATTGATCATAGTCAATATATACTTGTAACCACGATTTTCACCAGAGTATGGTATCATTTCTACTAAATCGGCTTTATACAAATCATTCACATCTTTCAACGTTAAACGCCTTGTTTTGAAATTTCTTCGAGCCGGTTTTCGCAGCTGTGCAGCAATAGTTTGTCTCACGCCCTCCATTTCACGAATAAAACTGTATGGAGGAGCCGCTAGGCTATATATAAATCTCCATCTCGGTGCAACATTCCTTCACCAGCTAGAGCCCCTAGCCTATTGTGGAGGTCAGGGTAGCCGGTCATGGTGTCTTTTTCGTTTCGCACCCGTGATTCTAAACGTTTTGTTTCGTTACGGTAACCACCTCACGATCTCTGGTTCCACGGATACGTAATTCGGTTATCGTTAGAGGGTCATACTGTTTTCCATCTTCTTCCTCTAATTCTTCTTTCTGAACCATGCGCTTTAAACTTTAGAATTTCACAATACCGTCGGCTCGCAGATTCAGAGTCAGTCCTTTAGCTTTATATTCCTACCGTCACTGGTCTATCCGGTGTCAGAATTTTGCAACCGTAAGTTTTTGAACCTCCGGACACAAACTCTGTTATATTTGAAACCTGGACCGTAGTCTTGCAATTCGTCAGTCATTTACCCCAAGTAGTCACCTGTTTGCACTCTGTGTAAGCCTTCTTTATGCACATAGAGTACACTGACTGTGTCATAATAGAGGGCCTGTGAACCGACTGAATCCAGATGTTCGTACAGTTTGAGTCGAGCCTGCGTAGTGTACGCAGCAATTACAACATTAATTGTTGAAGTCATCTTCAAACGTATCGCCAGTTAACCATCACCACTTCGTCGTTCACCTCCTGTATATTGTTCACGTCAACGGACGGACTGACTGACATTTTGAAAAGTTCCGTAGGCTGCCTGATTATAGACGTTTTACTCTTATTCTCTCTCTGATTGAACTTACCCCAAAATTAATTGAGCATAAGTTTGACCAGAGAGCGTAGACCCTCGTGCTTGCCTATTTTCTCTCTATTTAATCGTATGCCCTCGTTACAGAAGTAGTGGTTAATGTACTGTGTCTTGGGACACAGTAGTTATTGAATCTAACCCGTTTGAGAGAATCAACAGGATTGCAAGATCCCCAAATAATATAGAGGTAAAAAAGCCTCCACTTGACCCAGGTGGGAGTGAAGAAGCAGGGACCACCTCTAAGCTAGAAGAAAAGAACATGGAACTCAGGAAAAGACTAAATGAAGTTGAGCGGATAAGAAGTCAGCTAAAGGAAGAAGTATTAGGACTGAGAGTGGAAAACAATACTCTAAAAGCCTCCGAGCTGTTCAGTACGAGTAAAGGGGCTGAAACTTTGATAAAATTCAGCAATGACGAGTTTCATGCGGATGAGGAAGAACCAGCTAAGGAAACGGAATGGATTAGAAGCATGAAACCCCTAAGAAGAAAGAAAAAGAGGAAAGCAGAAAGCTCACCTGAAGTTGAAGAAACCGAAGATACTATAGTCAGAAAACCAGAACAAAGGCAGAAAATGGCACCAAAAGAAAGACCTTCTCCGCCAGTAAATGTTGTTGGTCTAAAGAACTTTGCAACATTGCGAGCGCTTTTGGAGATGGATAAAGTGACCAAATAACTAAATTTGACGTATAAATAATGACGTGTGGAAAATCAACAAAAAGGACTCTGATGCATATAGAGCCCTTGCTGCTAAGTTAAACGAAGGGAGCTTTCAATGGCTTACATATGAAGATACGAAGGTCAGGCCCATCAAAAACTCGCGTACGTCTTAGGAAAAGGGGTACGTGTCCAAACTCGTCCTTCTAGAAAATGTACAGGCATATCATTCAGGGGCAAACATATGGTGGGGGCTCTGGTCGATGACGAGTACACCCTATTGCTCATTCGGTAGTGTGGTCACGATAGGGTAACACATTAACGGGTCTGACGTCAATGTTATCAATGAGTACATTTGACGTCAAGATCCAACCACACCCAACACACCTCCCACCATCCCCCACCACACCTTCCACTATCACTCACCACGCCCAACCACTCCAATCACACCTCCCACCATCCCCCACAACCCCTACCATCCCCACCACACCTCCCACCATCACCCACCACGCCCAACCAATCTAATCACACCACCAACATCCCCGCCACCCCCCACAACTCATACCATCATTCACCATCCCCACCACACCTCCCACGATCCCTAACCACTCCTCCCACGACACCTCCAACCATCCCCACTACACCTCCCACCATCCCCACCACACCCCACCATTCCCCGCCACAGCCCCCACCATCCCCCACTCCAATCTTGTCCTCAAGTATCGGGAACTCTACTGGCAAAGTTTCCAGGGTTTTGTTTCTTTGTTTAGGCTTATAGTATAGCTGTAACACTTGCCTACCCTAAAGTTACCCTTACCTCTTACCTCACTCTTGCCTTACCTTTACCTTAACTTTCATTTACCCTTACCTTACCCTTCCATTACTTTTACCTTAGATTTACCTTACCATTACCTTACTCCTTCTATACACTTACCTAACCCTTACCTTACCCTTAACTAACTCTTACCTTACCCTTACCTTACCCTTAACTTAGCCTTCCATTACCCTACTCTTACCATTCAATTACCATTCCCTTACTCACCATTAAAATACCCTTACCTTAAAATTACCTTACCCGTAATAACCCTTAATTCGCCCTTACCATACCATTGCCTTACACTTACCTTATACCCTACTCTTACCTTATTATTACCTTACCCTTATCTTAACTTTACAATACCTTACCCTAAACTTACTCACCTTACTTTACCCCCTTCTTACCCTTCCCTTACTGTATAGTGATAAAGTTAAAAGAAAAATTCAACGCTTTGTTTTAAGTTATTAATGTTAAAGACATGAAAACTGAAATACAATAGTTTCCTAAACTATACGCCTTTACTAAAATTCTTTGAATTTAATTCAAATTATTGAGCTGAAACTAATAAATAAAAATTAAGGCCTTTACAGGAGACCAACACAGAATGGAGCTATAAATGATAAAACAGATGTAAGAAAAATGTAATACTTTTTATACAATAATGTTATTTAGTTTTTAAAATAATGATTTATGAATGTCATTCTGCTCTCTTTCAATCTTTATGAATAAATCACTATTTTACACAAAAGGTAAAAAACTGTTACATCACTATTAAAAAAAGACAATCTCAGGTTTAAAATCATGGGTATATACTCGTCTAAATTGGTGACAAGAGAAGAGAACTTTTTTAAAAATATTTATAGGCCTAACTTATATTATTATGTTTTTTGGTTTTGTTTTTTGTTTTTTAAGAAAAGGAAAAATAACTGTAAACATTACGGTGCATAATTTGTAGTAGTCAATCTAAGTCATACACGAACACATCCTTTTAACTTATATATTTTCCTAGAAACTTTTGTTTGCGTAGTGTACGGAGATGGATTTGTTAGTCCCTTTAGTAAGAGGCCTCAATAGAATAGAATAGTAGTCTGAGTTCTGTCCACCAGTAATAATAACCCTCTTTTACTATTTATTAAATATTGATAAATGTATTTTATTTATTTATAATTGTTCTACCAATTTTGTTGTATGTAAGTATAAAAGCTGATCATTGTCTAGACGATTCATATGTCGTGTCATTAAAAAGAGAGATATCTTTTTTTTTATTTCCATAGATTCAAAATTTAAACAAATTATTATTTTTATATACATAGCATTCAAAATGTTCTTATAAGTCAATTTTAGTTACTTAAAACTAGTAAATAAAATCAATTACTTCGAAAATATATTTGATAATGAGATACATATAAAAGCTAAACCTTCAACTAAGAAGACAAAAGATTATTTAATTTTTTATAATTTTTTCAATTTGTCACTACTAAATTCTCTTTATTGCGCTAATATTCAGTCAGGTATCCATGACATTGTGTACTAGGTGATGCTTCAGTCAATCTTATTCATCGTATTATAACTTAGGATGTCGCCTCTAAAGTTTTACTATGATTTTAATTTTCTAAAATAAATTAACTCCAGCACTTATATTATGAAAATAATATATTCCTTTAAAGTATTTATGAAATAAAACTATTTTATTATTATTTTGGGACTGTTATCTTCCTCTCCTATCTGTCTTTAAAAGTACTAATGTAAACTATACATAAACGTACACTATAGTACAACTAAGACCAACAGACAGATACTACGAAAACAGGATTCTTGAAAAATTCATGAAACAGGGCACTCACCTCGATATCATCAAGTTTTGTTTGAGACAATCATGAGACAATTAATTTGACAAGGTTTCTAGGTGTGATTTACGCGTTCGGTTACAGTAGTCAGTGTTAAGATTTTGTAGTACGGTTGTATAAAAAATGTTGACATTCAACTCTGTTCCCATTTTTTACAGTATTGTTGGAATGTGTATATTAGTTTCTACAGTTGATATAATTGTTCTTATATTTCAGATTTACAACTTCAAACACCTTCTTATATACAGTACTGTCACTTTTTCGAATCAAACGTACAACGATTTGAAAAATTACATAACGTGATTAAAAGTTTTAATAATATATCAAATCGGTATTCCAAACAAGGTTTATAGCTAATTGCTCCATTATTAGGCAAGTTAAACGTTCACTAGAGACTTTGTAAAATGTCAAATTTGGGAGTATCGCAGTTGTGTTATTGGGCGAGTATTTTAACTATATTATACAGACAAGGTATCCAACTTTGAGGTATCCAACATCTATCTAACTAACATTTTGTTAGGCTTTTAGAGATTTCTCTATTATTCAAATGAAATTTGTGGACAAAATATCGGTTTTAAAGATTATTTTCAAAGGACATTTTCTTATTTTCGTATAATCGAGATCAATATTTCGTATAATTTGAACTTATAAACTATATAGTTCTAGTATAAAACATAAATATTATTCATTCTCAGCATGTTACTCTTACTATGTTAAAACTCGAGATTTTGGGTTTATTACTGCTTTTTAGGTATTTTAATAGTTAATATTTATTTAACACATCATTACATGTTTTATAAGAACATAACTAGTGTAAATGTCCGAACTTATTATCGATTGTGTTTTTTTTGTTTTAGACATTTTGTAATATCCTCTTCTATTCTAACGTGGACACCTACTTTTTATGTGTCTTGTAAAAATGTTAAAAACCCTCATATTTTGGGCAGATTTTCAATGAAGTATTAATTAATTAAACAATTTGTATTATGTGTTTTTGTATGTTATATTAAATTTTAAGCACAACAATTAATATCCTTTGTAAAAAATCGCTTTTAAGCAACGTTTGGCTAATAATCGGACTTTTATAATTCAAGTTATAAAAGAAAACATTATTTCAGTTTTGAACGATTTATTCGAGGCTTTAAATGTACTTTGTAAACAGATATTTCAACTAAAACTACCACTATATAATTTATTGCAATGAATTTTAGAAGGAACCATATTATTCTAAATATCTCATTTTGAAAATGTACAAAATAAAACCATGCTATTAGGGTATACATGTAAAAAGTTACACAAACAATGATTATAACAAACATATACACTAAAAACTTTATCTATATCCAAAGATGTGATTTTTGTAAAAACTGTTAGGATTGATGCCTTTAAACTATCTGGGTTCTTTATTTTCAACGTAATCAAATCAGTGGTTCAGTAATCAATTAATCTTTATTGACAATTAATTATTATTAAGAATGACTATCTCCTATCTTATTACAATACTACAGTATCCTTATTACTACTATTAATCCAGAATGACTCTAATTGTTGTAATTCACAGATCTGATTCTACGTTATAGTTTATAATTAATTAGTTGTCTCTTAAAAAATTACAAACTTGAACTTTGTTCACCCTGCTTGTCACTCTTATGGATGCTCGTCTGAAATCTCATTTCTCCTTGCTTGCTAAGTCAGTCTGGCTATCTTCAAGAATTATACTTTCAGGAAGCCCTTATTCGCCATGTAGGTCTGGCTATCTTGGAGAATTCCTGCAGCACTTTCCCTTGATCAATTTTGGCCTACTGACCAAGTTTTCTCAAACCCAATATATCTTTGATTATATATATTTGTAGCTTAATGACGCCTACCTTACTTTCAAGGTAAGCAATTTTATCGTTTTTCCAAGTCTGCCTCAATAGTTGTTGTAATACTGGCTTCTTAAAAGGAACTTATACTATATTACTAATTAAAACTAGCCTAATTACTAACAAAACACGAAATGTTCAACAGACATAAAATGGCATTTGCGGACTTATGTTTATATAAACATTATTTTTCTTAATTTTACCCCTAGAATTAGCTCAAGAAATATCGCGGGGGAGTTTTTAATTACCCTCGATTTTTAATTTTAGTAGATTCTTCTGCCATTCCTAAAATTCCTTCTCATGAGATTCAGATAAACTCAATGTTAAGAAAATATTGTTGTTACTTATACAACCTTCCCGCTTCTCTACCTATAGGCTACCCTGTTATCTACCCTTATTTTATAATAGGTTAAACCATGCTCTTATAGTTATTATTCATAATTAACCACTTTAGTAAGATTTAACCAATACCGTTAGATTGTTAAAATATCCGATTAATTACTTATTTGTATTTAGATTTTGTTTGGATACAAGAAAGAGGCTTACATTGGAAAGGGATTCTTGGCAACGTTTATACCTAGTACTACGTACATAGAAAAACACACTATAAAATATTAAAGTTCTGAAATATTTCGTAAACACTTTTCACATTCCTAATTAGTCGAGACTATACAAATAAGATACACGAAATATTTCAGAACTTAAATGTTTTATTGTAGGCTTTTTATTTGTGTATTACTACTATGTAATACCAATAACTACTTTCCAAATTAAGTCTCTCATATTCATACTTAATCAAAACATAATAGGCGATTTGCCTTATTAAACTATAATTATTCATTTACAATATTTTGTCATTTTTCTTTTAGTTTGTATATTCCATATTTTGTAATATAAATAACCATCTACTCTTGCTACAGTAATATAAACATTTCATACATATTTTCATTATATGTAAAATATGCTCTTCTAACAGATATTTCAAAAATAAAATTTTAATTTTTAGCAAAAATAGTAGAGAAACAGAAAAACGAATGGGCTAATTTTACTTTCACAGTTATGAGACGTAACAAACAAAATATTTTTTAAAGAAATATAATATAATATCATCACAAATAATAAACTCAATAGATTAAACAATGCCATTGACAAAAATAATAGTTTCAATAAAAATGGAGTTTATGAAATTAAACACGGATGTAATGCAACAAATATAGGTCCAAGATGACATAAAATTAAAACCCGATTTAGGGAAATCATTAGATCTTGTAAATATGAAAGGGAGCATCAAAATTTGGAAATAAATCTGTTAGAAAAATATTGAATGTCAGGAGAAACGATAGATATTACTATAAGAATATATTCCATTGTTGGAGTGAAATTAGACTGTTATATTGGACTGTTACAATCTACGAAAATATTACAAATGTTTACAATGTTTAACAATCTAAAATTATTAATAGAGCTTAATTAAAACAGATAATAGTGAAAACTATTCAATAACGTAGCAGCACAATTTGAACCAATCATAGAAGAAAGCGGAATCTGCAGGTAGAACAGGTAGAAAGAAGAGTAAGGATGCTAGTGAGTAATACTCGTATACAATGACTACTTTGAGGTTTGAAACAATAAGTAAATAGCTATTGAAAACTGTATTAATACAAAATACGTTAGCAGATGTTAAAAAATTAAAAAATGTACTCAAAATATAATTATTTTGTTTCCATACAAGAGGTAAAGCTACACGGAGATCATGAAGTGAAAAACACACGATAAACTAAGTAATACAAAAATAGCTAAATTTTAAAATACAAACAATTAGAACAACTTTGGGAAGTTTGTTTCACCTGATTAAAGAAGTCTGGTCGGAAAAAGAAGAGCCGAGAGGATCAAAACAGAACGATCAAGGTAACAATAAACATCGTATTTATAAATCACAATAATTTATATACAAAACTTTTACATACATAATACACTTTACATATTCCAAACGTGGCTATCTTTGGAACCTGAAAATATATTGAATAAATTTAGTCCGAGGGAGTAGATCAATGGGAATTGTTTCGATCAGTTTAAATGGACGGCATCTCTCCTTGTCATACGAACATAATATATGAAAGTGTTGAAAAACTTTTCGACCCTCTGGCTGGGTGCAGACGTAAAATAGTTTAGATATTAACGGATAATCGCGGATTAATTGTATAGTATACCAATCTGGAAAATAGAGTGATGTTATTAGTAAAAAAGATAAATATGAGGACAAACTGGAAAAGGACAAGTAATGTAGGAGCAACAAAATAAGGAGGAAATGAACAGAAACTACAGAGGAGCTAAATATAAAACGAACAAAAAAAAGAAACAACGAGGTCAATGTGGATAAGGAGTAAAATGATATATAAATTGGAAAGAAAACACGAAACAGGGTAAAATATGGAGATTAAAATATATTTTACATGTAATTATTCAAAACAGGACGTTCTTCTTATCAGTTACGGGCCTGAAGTGTACATTGATTTTATTTTATTTGAAAATTTCTTCAATTTTACAATTGATATTTATTAGCTTACAATTTCAAGATAAGTAAATATTGTTGACATGGTAATGGAGAGAATTACCATTCATGAAAATCAAACTGAAAATTCGCGACTTGGATTTTATGTTGATGAAAGTTTTTTTCCACAAGATGTTACACAATCTTGAAATAGAAAAACAAATTTTTGACCTACCGTACTAGCGAAATTTAGTAATAATGCTTAGGAAATTTCTGAATTATGATAATAAGCACAACAAAATTACTACAGAAATCTATTCAACACAAATATAAAAATTGACAGATTTCATCATGGTGTTCTTGGGGAAAAACATGAATTTTTCTTCAGTTGTCGTTAACAGCATAGCCTATGTTTGCCTTTATTTTGTTTCTAAATAACATTACTTTGTTGATTCGTGAAGGTCAACAATTGTGGTAAGGTGGATTCATGTTGTTCTTCAGTATTGATTTTATGTCCTCTTTGTGATAACTGAAATTTAGTAGGTGCTAATAATTTAGTTTATGCTGAGGGTATGTTTATTTTATGAAAAATATAAAAATATGTTTCAATCAGAGTTTTAAACTCTGTCTAAAAAAAAAACTTTTTTTTTTTTGTTGAGTAACAGTGGGTACTCTTATAATATACAGAAAATTGTTGTACAGTTTATGGCTTATGTTAAATAAAATTTTATTTGATAAATAAAATCGTATGCAGTTTTCTTTTGATACTGATTTGGCCTCGTTAGCATAAACTAAGAATTAAATCCAATTAATTTGTGGTCTGTACACTCAGAGATGAACAATTAAAAAATTAAGCTGAAAAGTGATATGTGAATTAATGCTATATTATTGATAAATATAATATTATATAATTGTAATATATAATAATATATTATATTATTATAATTATATAATAATTGATAAATAAAATACTATATTATTGATAAATGCATGATATAAAAAATGTTCACAAAGTAGGTAAGGAAGAGGAGACAATTTTACTATTTTTTTTTTCAAAAACACTGGTATTATTGTAATTACTTAATAATCAGATAAATATTAGGACAGATGGAGAATGACAAAGAAAGTAGGATCATTGAAAAAGAGAGAAAAGAGAGAAAATTACACAAATTAACAGAGAAGCTTAATGTAAAAGGACAAAAAAAAGAAAATAAACAAGAGAGTCAATGTGGATAAGGAGGAGAATTAAATATATAAAAAGACAAATTGTAGAAAGCAGACATGAAAACAAGGTAAAATATGGAGATTAAAATATATTTTACATCTAATTATTCGAAACAGAAACTTATTCTTATCAGTTATTGAATAGGCTGATGAGTACATTTATTTTATTTTATTTGAAAATGTTTTTCAATTCCAAGAGAAGTAAATTGTGCTGACAATGAAAGGAGAGAAATAGCATTCATGAAAATTAAAATAAAATTTTACAACATGGATTTTATTTTGAAAAACTTTTTTTTCACAAGATTTAACACAATCTTGAAATAGACAAACAAATTGTTGACCTACTAGCCACATTTTGCAATGGTAGTTAGAACATTTCTGAAGTAATAATAATAACAAAAAAAGTTACTACAGAGATTCGTTCAACACAAATAAATATGCAAAAATGTTGACAGATTTCTTAATGGTGTTTATGGTGAATAACGTGATTTTTTCTTTAGTTATTGTTAACTGCAAACCTTTGTTTGGCTTCGTTTTTGTTCTAACAATAACATTATATTTTGCCTATTCGTGAAGGTCACCTATTATTATGGTAAGTCGGATTTATATTGTTCACTAAATACTGATTTTGTGCACTCTAAAGTTGCTAATAATCTATTTTTTTCTCAAAGTATGATTATTTTTTGTAAAAATAATAAAATTTAAAAAATATTTAAATCAGTTTCAAACTTCGTTTCAAAAATCTATTCTTTTTGTAGCATAAAAATAAATATACTCATTATGTACAGATATGTGTTCTATAACTTATAGTTATTAAAAATTATATTTCATACATACTATCGTAAACAGTTTTATTTTTATAATTACTTTGAACGCCAGTTAGTTAATTTTAACAAAGTAGGTTAGGAAAAAGAGATAATTGTACTATTATATTTCAAAAACACTGCTATTAATGTCATTACAGCGAAACACCTTGATAAATCGCGTTTTCCCCATTTCTCTTCAACTTCCCATAAACAAAATGATAAATTTTCCCTCGAATATGTCGTAAATTTAAAGAAAAATAACGTCGATATTTTGTTGATTTCTTGAACATGTCACACTATAAGTTTAGCCAGTGAACCTTTGTAAGTTGAAGTTTCGGGTAGACCGTGTTCAAAATTTCATTTTGGAACATGAACTATCCCTCTACTTGCATTTCCCAGCAATTGGATTCAGTACGCCACTATTGTTCACCTCGAGTATACATATGTGCTTAGTGTTCTGTATTGTGCCAATTATTTGCCTTTAAGCGGCTGTGAATTGTTAATGTCAGTGAAATGAAAATGTAAGACATTAAGTGTAGAAGAAAAAACATATAAAAATTGTAGATGACTGTTAAGATAGCAAAAGGTGGTTATTTTGAGGACATTGATGAAAGCGTCTTATTATTGATGTCACTCATTTCTTATCACAGGATCACAGGAATAACAATTGTAATCAGTACACATTGCGGAAGTAAATAAAGGAAACTTGGGTCGTCTATAAGTCAAAGTTAGTGATTGTTGCTCTCGGTAACTCCGACCTTGCTATCTGGAATTACTTTATAACTCGAAATTTTAATAATTCTTTTGAGATTCGAGTTACTGAGGTTCCACTATATTTTCTGGAGGAAATTGCGTAAATTGACTAGTATTGAATAATGTATTAGCTAACAACCAAGTTCGAGTTAGTTTTGACATTTCGATTGACTTAGTTCTAAAAATTTAAATATAAGTTCTTTAGATAAACACTAATTACATTTTATTAGGCCTACAGTTACTGCTGTCATACTTCAATAATTATTATTCTATAATAATAATAATAATAATAATTCATTCAAGATTACTTTACGTGCTTCTATTTATGATAGAATAAACTATTATTTCCTGTAGAAGTATAATTTTTTCATAAAATTTAATAAACCTAACTACTTTATTTGGTTTCATAAAAATATTTTTTTATTTGTTTTTAAAGATTATTAATAAATACTATATTCTATAGTGAAAAAAAACCAGAACATGAGGTAGTTTCCTAAAATCCGCGCTCAAAAATATGCCTATGGTTTTTCATTTGTAAGAAATCGATACAAACAATATCTCCAAACATATCACCTTCTATACATAATTTATAAAACCAATAAAATAATGATCGGAAATATTAGAAAAATTATCTCTTCAAACCCTAATATATAGAATTATCATCAGATAATTCAACTAAACCGTTTGAACTATAATTAATAGTATTTAATAATATTCATTTAATTATTTCATTCACACAAAAATATAAGTTCAGTTAGAGATTTGTGAAATGTCAGAATTTTATATAGTTACCATTTTGTCTCACTCTAGGGCTCATTATTGCCACTATATCATCTGATGCGCTTAGGTTTTTCAATAACGACTCCGATTCCTAACAAGACAAACAAACAATATATTAACCATGAAAACAAACTTGAGTCGGAAATTTATACATTAGTGAAATAATGTTGAGTATGATCTACTTTTAGGAAAATATTTAGTTCTTATATAACAGGTAAATAATATTAATATTATAATATTTTGCAAGTAGTAGCTAATTTCTAAACGATAGTAACGCGGAGTATATGACATAGTAATTCCTATTTGATTACCATTGCACAGTGTCAATGCAATCGATTTCTCTAATACCTAACCGTACTTTGGAATGTGTAGTTGTCTGAAAGGTGGGTTTTCGTTTTGTATTCTGTATCTTCGTTTAATCACTCAGTAACATATCGGATGACCCTATGGGTAAACATTGAGTTTTTAACTTATTGTATACTACGCACCTTTAGGTTTAATTTGATACCAAATAAACAGGATAAAATAAATTATATTCATTTTTAGGATCATGTGTAAGATAACTTTCCCGCTATTCCTTATAATATTGATTTGATGTCCATGACAATTCATGTTCATGATATATCCAATTGATTGGATGTCCATGATATATTATTCATTTTCTTTTTGTTATATCATTTTCTTGTCATGGTAAGAAGAATCCATTTTTTATCAAGCAGAATTTTAAAACGTCTTCAAAAGGCTATAGCAAAACTCCCATAAAAAATATTACAAACAATTAACCTTTCAAAAACACCATGATTTTGGAATCCCAGGTTAAGCAGGTAGAAATTAACAACATTATTAGGTTACTTTTAGGACGTGACAATGTTAAAATATTAACTAAATAAATTTATATATGATTACGATTATGTCCTCAGACATATTTATTTTCGTATTTAAAAAAAAAATTATTGATATTAATGTATCATTTTATAAAAAAGAGACAATATTTTTAATGTGTTAATAATATTAGTATGTTTAAAATTTGTTATTTGGTTTTAAATGTTTTATAGTATGTGTTTTTAAGATTTCGTTTATATTTTTAAATTTGGTACTGTTATTATTGTATTTTAAAATATTTGTTTTAATACCATGGTCATAACTAGAGCCATGGATTGTATATGGTAGGCATTTACTCAGTGGATTATGAATTTTTATTATTATGGCGTGGGTAAAAGGATGATATTTTGATATCTCTTGTTGAATACTAATCTGATGAATATGCATTTAATTAATTTCGTTATTTTATTGTTGGTATTTTTTATATGGTCGACTGTGTTTTGAAGCAATTATAGTAATTGTTTTATTGCAGGTTAGTTAATTTTTTTTTGTTTATTATAAGGTTTACTACTTGCATTATTTTGTATATATTATTGTATCTAAACTATTGTATTGTTTTTTCTTTGTAGCCATACAGACGTATTTTTATGCACGGTGGAAAGTAAACGAAATGATATATTTACTTCCCCATGGCTCCTATGAATTACAGGACAAATGGAAACACTAGAACATCTTATCTAACCTGTTTGGCATATGAAATATTCAGAAAAGAATATGGAACAAATTACATACTTGGAATTACAAATATGGAACGAAATAAATAATAACTTGTAAAAATCACACAAATAATTTGAGTTAGATAGAAACATTGTAAACATTAAAAAAAATAATAATAACTATCCCATTTCCCAAACATTTCGGGTTAGGTCCAAAGCCAGAAATGGTGTAGGCGAAAAAAAATAGCATCTATCTACCCATCCACTAAATTCCATCAAGTATGAAAACTTCCTATTTAATCATTTTAATTCATAAAGCATCATCCTTATAAACGTGACTTTATGTTCCTTTCATAATTGCAACAAAGAAGGAATATATCTGTTGAAAAAATTAATAAATCAAATATGTATATATTTGTATTAGGTATTATTTATTATCACTTATTCTGTGTGCAGAAAACATCCACATTGTTTGTAATAAATCAAAAGAAAGAATAAATAAAAAGATAAGGAAGCATGTAAGAAATATTTTCAAAGACAGGTTAAATATAGCAAAGTGCTCTAATTGTGAATAATGTGAATTAAACAACTTTATTGACTTTCTTGCAAACTTTCAACAAAAGCGATGACGATATACTTCAAATTTAGTTAATTAGGAAAGGGCCTTTTAAAATAAATTAGTGGCCAACTATTTAGTAAAAGGAGAAGAAACAACAAAAACAAAACAAAGCATAAGGAAAAATTGAGTCTAATGTTTTACAGTTTTATTATTGTTTCTTTTGAGTGATCAAAGCAAAGGGACTTGTATGCGAAATGTATTACAATTGTGGTGTTTTTATTGTACACTTTTGCTTTATTTACCATCTTTACAATATGCCTAGGCCTAAAATATTTAAGAAGAAGAAGAATATTTACACGAATATTCAATCGTGTGTTCTCTTGTTGTTCTGAGCAAAATAAACAATCATAATTAAATGAAGATAGTTATAGTCCTGGTAGATCTGATAGTGAGATTTGGTAAAAAACCAGTTCATCAAATAAAATGATTAGGAAAGGTTATATATATATATATATATATATATATGGTATGACATTGCGATTATACAACATATGCCAACTTGACTATCCTAAATAATTGTTTGCTCAAAGTGTTCTTTCTCCATTTTACCAAATAGGCTAGGCCTAAACGTTAGAGCAGATATTTTATTTGATGTCTGAGCAAAACAGCCCTAAAATTAAAATAAAATAATGAAGACTATGATCATCTCAAATGTAAACCACACCCACTTTTTATATGTTTGTCATTGAGGACAGCCTTCAGAGATGTTTATAATCTTGAGATTATCCGAAAATGATTGCATGGCAGTACTAAAAAATAAAGGGAGTCTCTCAATAAAATCATGTGATCAAGAATTCCAAAGACAAACCCTAAAATTGGGTGTCTACGAAGCTATAGCAACTTTCAATATAAGAGACATAGTTAAATGCAAAAAATTAAGAATCTAACTGCATAGAAACCATAAAAGAAAATGATGAAATTAGAGTCAAATAAGCTTAAAAAGCAATTCTTTATATAGAAAAAAAAGTGTCATCAAATATACATTTGGCTAAATTGATGTTAGAGGATGCTTTCGGAGAGGAATAAGACACAGACAACCCCTTCTTATTTGGCTGGAATGTACTGACGTCAGAAAAAAAGTATTGTATAGTAATCATTTTTACCCGCTAAATAAAATCTTTTCCCAAAAGTTGTTTTCTTCAACAAATTGGTCCACTTTTCCCCAAAACGGATTTAGATATTTGTATCGTTTTTCCCCCCATTTAAAGCTGCATATATTTTTAAGAAAGGGTTTTACAATAATGCTATTTAAATTTTTCTACATGTCATTTTATATGCATATTTTTTAACAAAAAATAGGTAGTATTTCAAAACAACATACGAAGCATTAATAAATTATTTATAATTACCTTCTGTTTAAAATGCTTTATTTTTAAGTAAGTTGTATCTTTCACAATTTCGAAAATATAATGTAGGTAGTAGTTAACTGACTATTGAAGAAATAGGGTAATCCTGGCCCCCTTGGTTATTTCTGATCTTTTAAAAATAAATTAGGATATCTGATAATAGTTACTTTAATTTTTAACATTCTACAAAATTTAATTTACTGTTTCATTATTATTATGAACACCCCGAAACTACAACAAATTCTCTCCAATCTAGACGTTAAGGGACTGAACACTAGATACAAAAAGTATCTAGACTACAGAGGGTCAAGAAGGAAGAGCGCATTTTACATTACTGAATAGTACATACTAGAATAAAGAGAATAGAGTAAACCATTTCGTAAACATAGCATTAGAGAGAGAGAGAGAGAGAGAGAGAGAGAGAGAGAGAGAGAGAGAGAGAGAGAGAGAGAGAGAGAGAGAGAGAGAGAGAGAGAGAGAGAGAGAGAGAGAGAGAGAGAGAGAGAGAGAGAGAGAGAGAGAGAGAGAGAGAGAGAGAGAGAGAGAGAGAGAGAGTAATTAATTGAAGTGAATACTTTATGTATATGTGTATTTTCTTAATTGTTTAGTGACCTTTGCTAATGCTGAAGCAGGCGAAACTTTGTACAGATTATGTTTGAATTTATTTAGTATGAATATCCACATAGTACGAATGATTGTTCCAGTAGTATATATCTGATTATTTAAAAATAATAATAATAGTAGTAGAAACTAAATTCCAAAATATTTTTTCTGAATATATTTTTAAAAAAATATAAATTTATCGTCCAATCATTAAAAAGAATTTTTAATTGAAATCATATTGTAAAAAATGTTCTATAAACAATCTTTTTTTTTGTCACCACACATGCTTAGCTATTACATAATCGCATTTTTAAACAAAACTTTAGTAAAAAAATAACAAAATATTCATATAAGTAAATTTAAACTGAATAAACATCAACAACACGCTAAGTTTCGATTTTTAATTTTTGCACTAACACACTCATATACCATTTAATCATTTGTATCATATAGTGAAACATTGATTACTTGAACCTAGAATTTTGGCATTACTAGTCAACTTTTCATAACTCCCAATGTTAATTTTCCGTCTTATAAATCGATTAATATTTTAAAGAAAGAACCTCGACAAGACGAATTTTATTAGTTTTCTGGACGGGTTGGTAAAATGGTTTCACTCGAAGGCACACGCTCCAAAATTTCTGCCAGTCAAAATTTAATGAACTCACCACTTTAGCTGGAAATTGTGTCCCGCGGCTATTTGTAAGTCAAAGTTTAGGGTAGTCCTACCGTGGTAGATTACGATATTCTCACGTTAAGACATGAGCTTCCCCCGCTTTCCCGGCCCACCATTTTCCTCTATTTGGGCTAAGTACAGCTCAAAAGTAAATGTGCCGATTTTATATTCAAATGAAAATTAGAACTGTTCATTAAAACATAATTCTTGTATATTTGTGTTTACACTCACTTATTCCTTATTACTGGATTAAAAATGTAATCTGAACAGAATGCCGAAGTGAATAAAACTTATCCTTTATAACTCGAAAACTATGATTTTTACCCTTTTTGTAATTTGAACCTTGCTATCTCTCGAATATTACCTCGCTATCTCTCGCTAATTTTTAATTGTTTGATAACTCGAATTTTTATTAATTCCCATGACATTCGAGTTATCAAGGTTCCACTGTATCACCAAATTTGAGAACTCGTGGGAAAGTCATAACCGAATCTTCCTTTATTAACAAGAACCTTCATCTTGTGTGTACAGAAGAAACTTTTGAAAATTTACGAATGTTTAGAAACCAAGGTGTAAATCGAAATATCTATTAGAGAGGAGAAGTTCAACTCAACTCTCAATCCTTAGAAAGAAAGAGTTAGGTAATTAATGGACTTCCAGAGTCTGGTGCCTATTGTAAGCTGTACAACAAACAACTCTTGAAAGTTGTATTCACAGTGAAAATATATTATCTATATGATTTAAAACTAGTGTAAACTGAATCAACATGAGTTGTATTGTTAGACAATGATAAATTTATATAAAAGCCTTTTACTAAAGTTGAAACACTGTTACTTCCCCCCGAGATATAAAAGATAATTATATAAACACCATAGAATTGAGAATTTTTAACAATTTAATAGTCTTTCTCAAATAACTTTCTTTTGCACAGTAGATTTTAGGATTTAAAAATACCCAAGTCATTATGATAATTATTGTTTCCAAAAATCACTTACTTCTTTTCCAAAATTGAACTTAATATTATGAATTTTGTTCATATCTGCAATGTATTTCCCCTCTTTAACCGCCCGAGTGGCAGAATCAACCATAATAGATTCTTTCACATGTTTGCTTAGCATGATGCTGACTATACCTGAAATCACAGAAAACGACGTTAAGTTAATTTTGATATTTAATAAATATAATCCAATTTTAATTATAAAAGTTGAAGCAAAAGAATTAATTGAATCCTAACGCCCTAATAAGCACATTCAAGCAATCTTTCTCTTACAGAACAATAATTATGTCCCAAAAAAGTATGAGATTATAGAACCTGTTCCTGTATGATAAAAGAATAAAATTGGGGCGATGTATATGTTTAGATGGAAGTGGAGTTTGACATACACAATGGTTCATTCAGCCAGCCAAGCAGCTACCAATGTGCTGAGTTCTTCACTCGTCACCTCTGAATGATAGTAAGTGATTGTCAACGGCTTAGGCAAAACAATAGAATGACTCTCTTCTGCGTGTAAGAATATAAGGAAATGAAAATTCGGACGAACTTGTAAAGCCCCATTGGTCCAGAACATTTGTGTGGCCTTGGATAAGCGTACTTTATGGAAGTCATAAGGAAAAAAAATGATATAATATATGGGGAAGAATAAAAAGCTTAGACAGGCCAAAGGATTTCAGGATTATTATAACAGGAGAAGGTGAAAGAATGAATTATACTAAGTAGATTAAACTGTAAGTAAGAGTAAACTGAAAAACCACTGATAGGGTTTCTATTGGGACAATATAGACGCAGGAAACACCTTAGTATTGGAATCGAATACGACCAGATCTGGAGATTATGTCAAGAGGGGAAGGAGAAGCCACTAGGACATCAGCTATTAGGAGAATGTAGTGTACAAATGCACGAAAGAAATAAAAGTTTGGTAGAGTATCAGATTAGTTTAGAGGAAAAGCTTACTCTTGGCCCGTTCTTGTGCAACACTTCTTAAAGGAGTAAGGGTTATAGAAGCTTCCATAGACGGGATTTCTCCTATTCCCAGAGTGTAAAAGACCGGTTTGTATACAAATTGTTAAATATACTATAAAAATATCATAACTAATTTACTAATATAATAAGATAAACGAAAAAATCACATAAAAAATGTTACATTGTTGAAGGAGGTGAAAGATAAGATTAGAATTCGAATTCTTTACATTATTAACTAATCTTTAAACAAGCCGATTTCCAAAAGAAAAAAAGAAGATAATTAGCAATTATTAGGTCACTATTCGCGAAAGGTAACACTAAATATCTTGAATAGTTTCCTCCCATAAAATTTCTCCCAATTTTTCTTAATGATATTTAAAAACGTTTTAACTCAAGGGCTGTTCAATAAGCATGATTTTTGGTACTAAGCCAAAATCAGTTTGCAGTAAAAGTGTTAGTACTTAATTGTAACTGACAAAGGAAATAATAGAATATTGAACGAAATGAACGCTGTAGCTGCAGCATTTTGTGATCTCTCTAAATCCTTTGAGTGTGTTGTTGAATGTGAAAGCATATTATGACTTCTGGAATAACTGACAAATGCAATTATGAAATTTAACAGCTATCGTTAAAAACATAAATTTAATGATGTACAACTTAGGCTACGGAGATGTTTATGAAACAAGTTAAGCGAGTTTACGCCCATATTTAAGTACATAAATGTTTTTAACAAAATTATGTCAATGGTTGATTTTATTATTTTGATTGAAAAGTTTGGAAATGTCATTTTAATGACGATTAATTTTTGTTAACTTTTTTTGATTTAGCTGATAGATAAATCGAAAAGTTTGTGTAATTTTTTTGCACAGTATATTGTCTTATAGCAACTTTTTTTGATATGTCTCGTAAAATTATAATATGATATAGGTCTACCAATTCCACAAATCATCAAAAATATTATAGATCTCACCTGTGTGACTGAATAAATCTATAACTGTAGTACTGGGTTTCAGTTCAGCCATTTTGATAATAGCGTCATACATCACTTCTGTGCCCAATTTGTTGGTTGGGAAGAATGCAGCTGGTGTGATTTTGAACTTGTAACTATTCACATAATCCATGAAATACGGTTTTCCCCGGAGCAGAACGAACGGAGCTACACCGTGACTACATGACTTGAAGGGACTGTACAATCAACAAGTCATATAAATATAAACATGAGTTTATTATTTATAAACATATTCATAAAATCAAAAAATGATAATTAGAAAGGTGTAGTATAATACTGCTACATGAATAGCTTTCTTAATTATTTTTTTTTTTACTGGGAAGGAACTTATTAAACAAACCATTTTAATATTTCTTCATTGAGTTAACAAAACATGTTCCCAGTTATTAAAACTATCAAAAAATTAAATTTGTGTCATGCCTGGTAATAACCTCATAAAGCGATCTGGAATTTTGCCAAAACACATTCTAGCCTTTGCGTAATTATTTAAAAAACATTCACATGTATATTTCAACTGAATTTAAGTGCTTACGACAGGATTACCTTATACGGTTTGCTGACCCTTGTACGATGGCGGTTTATTTTCTGTAGGGTGAGAATGGTGGCTGTCTAGCTTAGTGCAGAACGAGTCAGACAATGCTAGTGGGAGCGTCTTTCAGTGTGTTCTCGTGCTAATACTGTTGTTCGAAATTACCAAAAACAGAATATCTCACCGATTTTTACATATTAATTTCCTTAGGGAAAATAATTGTACGGCAGTAAATATTGATCGCAAACTATATGATGTGTATGGGTGCAACATTATGAGCGATAGTCCTTTTAGAAAGTAGAGCAGTTTATCCGGCATGGACGGAATATCCATTACGAAGATTGTGACTGATGAATTTGTTGAAAGGGGGAATGAGAAAATTCGAGAAATTCAGATTGTTAAAATTAAAGAATTATGAGAAATTATAATTCAGGTATTAAGACAGTTTTGTACGAAGTGATAACTGACGAGTGAGAGGGTACCACACGATTTGTGACTTTTTTTTTCATAAAAAATGGCTGGGGGTCACACAATTGAAGAATAGTGTTACACAGCTTAACTTACAGATAGAGGCTATTATAAAACTTGTTCACCGATATGACAAGTGCGTGATACGTAGCAAGAAATTGCGTTTAAAAAGTTAAAATAAATTGTTTAAGATAAAAATCTACTTATTATATTGATAACAACACATAATTTAGATTCCAGACAGATCTCGTACTCATATAAACAACGAATGAAAAGATTATTAAAAACTTTTGGTGGAAGTGTTTCCCTAGATAGAGATAGCCTACTATTTTCCTTAAAGTTAAGGTCAACATCTATAGACAAACAATAGTCTCTGTCTTCAAATCACAATTGACGTTTGAAAAATACGATGTTCTAAAATTGTAATATTTAGAGGGAAAAAAACAATGAAAATTATTTGAGAATTCGGTACCAGTTTGGTAGCAAGGTTTACGAGATTAGATCATATATTTTGCAAAATTCATTTATTACAAAACATACGTTGAAAAGTAAAAATAATACTTTTAGACATACATTCACTTTTTTACGTTAAAATTTGAAAATTTAGTCCCAACTTCATATAGAAATAGGTTACATATAATGTACTGAAAATACAGTACCCTATCCCATCTTTCTAAAACATAGACCCATTTTAAAAGATAAATAATGTCATTTTTTCTGGAATGTGAAAGTTTATTTGTAAACCAGATTTTACTATTACTTTCTGTTGGCAAATTAGTTAAATAAAAACATTTTATGATTTTAACAAAATTTATTTTTTATTTTCCCATAATTTAAAATATTTAAAACCTAAATGGTATGTCTTATAGTATAGGTTTGTATATGAGATTTTATTATTTTTTTAATTCGTTTCTGTTCTACTTGCCACTGTTGATGATATAACGTGATGTTTGGTAAATGTTTGAAGAAGTAGTTTTTCAACTCTACTTGTTGCTTTTGAATGGTTTCAGTGGAATGTCCCCTGGGTTGTACTATTACAGTGGCTATGACTTTACCCGGCAAGTTGGATCTCAAGTGTATTTCTCTCCAATAACCACCATCAAGTAGGTCAGAGCTTGCTGGTAAAGGAGATAATCTGATAAAATCCTCAAAAACCTGTATATTATATAAGTAAAGTATATTATATTATACTGTATTTGTTGAATTCTGATGTCACAAATCTTACCCTAGAAGTGCCTACTATAAATTATTGCCATTTTCCACTTTTTGTTTTAAAAAAAATCATAAAAAATATTAATTTTATTCAAAATCCAACTTATAAGACATCTTTTTTTTCGGAAAAGTACATAGAATTTATCTGGGTAAAGAAAAATAATTTATATGTTACGGTTTTGGAGTAAGTATTTCACAAAATACCGTATTATATCGGTAATAAACTATATCAAAATGTTTGCAAAAAAAGAAGTGATAATCCCATAGAAAAGCGTATATGTATCATACAACATTTTTCTTTTCTTTTTTTTTATTGTTTCAAGATATACAAAAGTTGTGTAATGTAGTTGTAAATAGACTTGCTAAAAAATAAAATTAAAAAATTCTAAGAAAATATTTTTTTATGTAAATCGCTAAAATGTTAGGTCTATTTTTAAAAATTCACGGAATTCTGGAATCAAAAATCAGCGTAATAGCCGAAGGTAAAATTTCTTAATATGCTGTACATTTGCTATTCAAAAAGTTTTTAATATTTATATAGGTGTAAATAGAACTTTTTGTATAACGAAAACATTTTTTTATGTAAAAAGTTGAAAATCGCTAAAAACCTAGGTTATGTCTATTTTCTGAAATTCACCAAAACAAGTAATAAAATAGCTGAAAACTGATTTTAGAATATTTGAATTAAAATTCACTCAAAAAAACTAACTTTAGAAACACTAAGACACTTACTATAACTTGTATAAATAAATTACTGTATAATAAATTAATCACAATAACCTAAAAACATATGTTGTGGAATAGGCCTAGAGGCCTACATGGAAAAACTCTGTAAATATTACATTTACTCAAAGAAAAACAAACCTGTAGAACTACTAAAACATCAATTATAACTTGTATGAACAAATTATAATAAATAAATCGTATTACAATACTAAAACTCGATAAGTAAACATATAATAGTGACTCACTAAAAAATAGGGTAGAAACGCTTGGCTTCAATGACATAATAAAGCATGGCTTGGAATACAGATGTTGAAGTATCCCCTCCTCATTGACTAATTGGCCTATGACGTAATGACTTTTACCAACTGAAAGATCTGAATATCCTCTTTCCAATGGTATGACATCTGTCTTACAAAATATGAACTATACTGACTTATTCAACTTTCGCTAAAGACAGGAAACAGCTCTGGTTAATTTTGGTCACGACTTCGAAGAATGTATATATCTCAAAAACGATTACAGTGAGAAAACTTTTGAAAAGTAGTTCGAAAGAAGAAGAAAAAAATCTATAAGATATTGTGAACTTATGGTATATGACAGAGTAATAACATTTGAAAACAAATATATAAAACAAGAATTCTTATTAGTCATGTTTTGTCACACCGTAACTTGCTGCTACATGAATAAAGCGTACAAAATTGTTGGTTTGGTTTTGATTTTATAGATGTAAAACTATAACAGTTAGAATAATTTGAAAAGCACAGTTAGAAAGAAGAAGAAAAATTCTATAAAATTGTATCACTTTAAAGTTATTAGACAGTTATACCGGCTTGTGAAAATTAGACAAATTGATGCCATAATATGAAGTTCAGTTATCCGCGCAACTTGTTTGCTCGAAATACACAAACTTTACAAATTTATTAAATATAATTGGTAACATTTTAAGAACTTTTGGTTGTATGGTAATAATCTATCGAAAATCAGCTTTAAAACAGTATAAACATTATTGCCGTATGATGATTTTTACTAGGGTAAATGTTGGAATGCAAAAAAGTGATTTCTTGTCACATAATTGCTTAGGTTAAGCGTATTAAGCATATTATGACTTAGATGGTTTTGAGATAGTTATTAGATAAATAGGTTCTTCTTAGACATAACTATCTTCTAAAGAATTAAGAATCAAAATACAACTGTATTAGTTATGTAAGGCCAAACTAATTTAGTACGTATATATTTATAAAATGCAATGTCTCTGTTTGATAATCTTCCTATAAATGGAAAACACCAAATTAGGTTTTCATTCCGTATTCTTTCAAATACAGGGAAGTTGTTTTGCCAGGTTCTAACCCTATTACTTTTTATTGCTATGTTCCTGACTGGCTATTTCAGTATTTTTTACAAATAATTAGTATTCTCTAATGTATGCCATAAATCTTAATAACATTTGTTTATCCCGAATTTTATTAATTTAAAAAAATATATAGAGAGATATAAAAACATCATCAAACAACATTTACAGTTTCTTAGCAATACATTTAATTACAACAAAGAATTTGAAACAAAACTTACTCTAAAATTTAGCTTTGGTGTGGTAGGTTTTAAGTATTTTTTACATCTTAAATCTACATCCAAATCATCCTCATAATTATAGTGTAAAATACCGTTAGCAAACTTACATTGCACATAGTAAACCTCACAGTAGTTTGTGAGCCAACATCAGATTCATCATCGATAAGTCTATTTTACTGTAGCGATAAATTAAGTTAGGACTTGGCAAATTTGAATCAGCTGTACTAGGTAAATCAAAGAAACGTGACAGTAGAGCAAAGATGAAACAAAACAACAGTTGAAGCATCAAAATAAATCAATAAAATGATTAATAGTATGCCTACAACAATGAATGTCAATTTATGCTAAAGAATAAAACAGTTTCAAATAGATTGGTCTAACCAATAAAACTATTCCTGCTTAGATTTGAAGTCAATATACTTTCACAAAATATTATAAGCGAAGATCACAAATCATTTATAATAAACATTACACATAATAACACGCCAAATATTATCTTTAAAACGACTATAACAATGAATAAATATACATATTGCACAATGTTTACAATGTTTTACACTAAGATCAAACAGACAACAAAATACTATACAGTTAGTTCGCTGTTTGTGTACAGATATTAAACCTAATACATCATAATGTTTCTATTAAACTAAGCGATACAATCAATTTAGTTTTAGATTCAAAGTGAAAAACAAAGTATCAAACCATAAAATATGCACTGATCGTTGCTCAAGATGTTCACGCCATCAGCCTTGATGTTTATCGACGCCTTGATAATCATGGCGAGATCCTTCCTTCCTCATAGCTCGGCTTGTGCATTCCCCCACTACTTCCTACTACTGCCCAGTCCAATTATGACAACTTCATTTCTGATCACTTCACAATATAATTTTCTCTTAATTTTATTTAATTTTATTAAACATACCAATTTAGTTAATTTTGTTATAATTATTTTAATTACGAAATTCTAAACTAATGTTTTTTTTTATATATATAAATTTTCCAAATAACACACATACTTCGTTCTATAAGTTTAACCATTCTGAAATGCTGTCTGATTGTATACATCCAGCTTTTTATTATCGTTCTTTGAACGATATATATATATATATATATATATATATATATATATATATATATATATATATATATATATCGTAACACTGATAGTATTAAGAAAATAGGTAAAATATGTTGGAAATTCTGATTATCGTATATTTCAACTTGGGAAATATAAAACCAATATAATAAAAAAAATATAATCCTTCAATACATTACGCCATTATCCAGTATGATATGTCATCAACGTTGGAGAATGCGTTATGCCGCACTTTATATGCCACATAACATAGCAGAAAGGAATACCCTCTTTAGCTCCAATAACTTTTAGATTTAAATTGTTTTATATCGATGTTAAGGAGGAGCGATACAACACTATTGATTGTATCGCTTAGTTTATTAGAAAAGTATTAGGTCTAACATCCGTACACAAAGAGCGGACTAACTGTGTAGTATTTTGTTTTCTGCTTGATCCTAGTGTAAAACATTTGTAATCATATATATATATATATATATATATATATATATATATATATATATATATATATATATTGTTATTTGTGACAAAAATGGTATATGATTTCAGTGTTTACTAGAATTGAAAATTTGTTGAAATTGTTGTAGTAATTCGTATGTTATATAACCTTTTTTACTGTTAAAAATTACCATTAATTTTTTTCAATATAATCTAAACATCAGAAAAAAATCTCAGAAGACATATTATGTAATATCAGTGACAAAATGGATGTGTAATATAACGCTAATTCCATCTGAAAACATATATGAATTGCTCCAGTAGTTCCCAAAACCATATTTACACTTATTAAAATAACTTGAGATTCTAAAGTTATAGGTGGTGTAAATTTTAAAATCCAACGTATATGAATTGATAAAATGCAAATCACAACAAATATGCAAAGTAGTTGGCATAGATCTTGTTCTCGTATCAACCGCTACCTGTACGAACCTAGTAGAAAAAGTCCCATGTAACACACATAGTCGATACATTACATACATGGCTATTCCGATAACTACTCGTATTTAACACAGCACTATTTGATAATTATGATAGTTATATATTTAGAATTATGATTACCTGTGCAGCCCTTTTATGAATTTCTTTAATAGTAGATATCTTCGCTGGACGAACGTAATAGATTCCAATTGTGCGGTTTCCAACTCTCAACCCCACAGTTTTTGGTTTTCCATCGAAGCCAATCCCGATATTGAATATATCTTTACTCCTATAAGCTTTAGTAACTGGCTGAAAAATTAATTTTTAAATTAGACAACAACATACAGAAAATTATATTCAAGAATGTGCTACTTTTACATACCGAAGGAATGATGTTATGAAGTTTGAATTCCATATTATAAATCGCACGCTGTCTGTCAAAACGTTTCATTATAGTATCAACAATAGCTCTACAATGGTTCTGTTTCACGATCAACTCTTCCTTGTATGTCAGTTTCCAATATGGACAAACCAATTCGACTAGCCAATCATCCTGATTTTCAACAGTTATAGAATTTGAAAATTCCCCAAGTTTTGGAACTTTCCGTGTTTTACTAGGAAAACAAGTTTCAGCCTGATCAAAATAGTATAGTAAATTAATACACACAATGAAATAACCCACTGAAAACATTGTTCTAAGTCAAACACTATTATACAGAATAAGAAAAGAAATATATCAATTATATAATATATTAATGACCAAAGAAAGAGATAACCCTCCACCAGTTACAATCGTATTAATGTAACTGATTTCATGATGTATTATCAAATGATAGATTAATGGTAAATATAAAAATTAATTAATCTATGTATAATATTCATACTATTTGATATCCACTATAGGTAGTTTACTCTTAAGGAATAGTTAAATAATAAATAAGTTACGATTGTTTTATTTGTTAATACTACATGCATTAAATATTTGAAATGTTGGTAGTCTTTGTAAAAGTAGAGTACATATATTATAAATAGTTTTGTATGTGAAAAAAAAAAAAAAAAAAAAAAAAAAAAAAAGAATAGACTACTATGCATTTATGTAGCAAGTAATATAAATCTAATGTATTATAATTAAAAATAAAATATCTTTTCATATGTTGCCTTAATACAGTTGTTCATTGTTATAGAATCATTAAAAAGACATACAACACAATTTGTAGGGATATTCTTCTTTCACTCTCCAAAGTGTCCAAAGTGGAAGCTTTTCTAATGTAAAATTCTCTAAATATTTTCAGGTTTTTCCTAACCAACTTTTTGATATTGTTTACACATTTTGTATGTATTATAAAATTTATGAAATATTTATTTGTAATTACTTAGGGATATTTTCTATATAATACAAAATTCCACTTCTGGTATGTTGACTAAAGGTATAACTGCATGGCAATTTTATGAATAGTATGAAAGATAATACTTTACTTTAACTTATTTTACCACAATAAACAGAGAACATAAACAGCTTATATAATGCACAAATTAACGCTAAACATTCAACTAAATTAATCACTGATGAGAATGCCATTAATATGTTAAAATAAAGCCTTTCACAGAACTTAATGCTAGGCAAAGGATTTAAAGATATATATATATATATATATATATATATATATATATATATATATTTAGCAATACAACACAGAGAGCCTATATGCAATTACAGATATTTACTTTTTAACTTAGTAATTTTTCTTACCTTAAGAAAATCAAAAATAATAAATTAAATTAACAAATAAATTAAAGTAGTTTTGTTCAAATGGTGATTGTATTATTAACTAGCTAACAATAATAAGTATGGAATTTTTGTAGACAAAATGTTATTTAATGCTAAGAAATTATGAAAGGTAAATAATACTTACGTTTCTATATAAAAATATTAAATATACTGCTAATATGTAAAAAAACATTCAAAAACACGTGGTTTTCCATTTTATATCGCTCGGTGCCACCAGTTCTCGAATTTAAAACTAATTATTAATCTCTGTGGTCTGTAAAGCATTAGAAGTGTTCATGTCCCTAATTAAAACATAATCGAAACCACAAATTTAAGAACATGAAAATACAACCGCGGCCTGGCAACAAAATAATATATTAGGAATTACTTGTTTTTTTTTTTCTTTTGTTTTTTTTTTTTTTTGTTTTAGTACATTCTATATAAGAAAAATAATTGAACAATTGAACATTACAAAGAAAACAGTGATTTCAACAGTGATTATAAAACTCCGAGTGACTTAAATTCACCTTATACCCCCTAAATTGTTTAAGCCCCTTTTTGAATATTATGGATTTACATCATAAACAGTGACTGAATATCTTTATTAAATCAGTTACAATATAAGGATAATGTTTTAGTACTTGGCAATTGAAAAAAGTGACCAGTGATTATGGTGTCTTGATTTTTAAAAATATATTTTATTTTTCACTTTTCTAGGAGGGGTTAACTATCTGTCTAGGGACGGGTAAGCTCCCTCTAGACCTCTCAGTAGATAAATATATTCTTTATCAAATTCATTAAGATAACAATCCACACTTCCCTGAGGAATAATACAATTGTTTACACAAAAGCTCATTGTGGGGCTAGCTCTGCAAGACCGCTTTTTGAATACTATACAATCATTGACACTGTATAGTGAGTAAGGACATAGTGATTCAGTCCGAACCTTTTTACACCTTTCTTCATGTAATCTTTGGTTACGTTCTTCTATTTCATCTTTCCTATCAGCCTATTTTACCAATTATTTTTCTTTTCCGACCTTGTTCTTATTAAATTATTCAAACGCTAGTAGTCTTTCTTCTATGTTCTTTTCTTCCTTTTTTTATAAGACAGAGAGAATATTAGAGAGGCCTATAACAAGAAAAAAGAAGGTTAAGTCACTGTACTTATAGATTTCCTTACCATGACACTTCCAAAGAGAAGCAACCGGTTTTCTTCTTTTCAGCAGTTAATTTTCTGTCTCTAAAAACTAACAGTAAACTCAAGTTAAATTATTATCAAATATTTTTAACTGACAAAATTTCTTGTATGGAATTAAATAGAATATTATTGAAATAATAGTTGAAATGGCCAAATTCCAAAGAAAAATGTATTGGTATTTAAAAGTATTCTGCAAAAAATCTAACGTGCTTAGTCATTATATCTCTATCTTAAGATAAGAAGTTAATTTTCAAAATTACACTAATAATTTACTATGGGAGTTTTTATGTTAATAATTCAATATGCCATTGTTAATTTGATATATAATTTAAACCAACAATTAAAATAAGGCAAATGTTAATTATTTGTTGTATATTTTAGTGTCTCATATTTATTATAAGAAGGTAGATTATCTTTTATCTTAATGTAATTTCTTTATAAATGGCTATGTGAAAATAAAAGAAATAGTATATTTTCCGATAGTACGATACAATTAATTTTTATTTAACAGCAGATATATCTTTGTTGAAACTCCATATTCAAGGATTAAATAAAGCAATAAACCTAAAGTTTCAAAATTATTTTAATAATAGGCTATAAATGAACTACAATTGTTTCGTCTTGCGGCATCATAGGGAAATATGAGTTGTGCTCAAACCCATCACATAACTTCCCTGTGCTATGTATATGTAGGAATATAAAAGAGCAATATACCTACACGGTTGAATGTTTGCCCTTTAAATCTTATTGAAGTGACTATAGTAAATTAGTCTACAAGGAACACCTTGGTATAAACAAATTTGTCAACAACCAGAGGAATCTCTTGTCATAGATGATATTATTTCTAAAACTTAATTGTTTTTCCAATTCAAAATCCCCACAATATTTTCTAACAGTTGATAAATAAGACTCTCCACATCTATCATTGATATCATAATGATTAAAAACAAATTGTTCTCAATGTTATTTTCAAATTAAGGCAGAACATTCACGTTTACCTCATAAATAATATGACAGTGGTTTCAATTTTAAATAAGGTTTATTGGTATTTAATTATCGGGTTACTCTATTAGCGTCTAAAACTACCTCATAATAAATAATGAACATTAATGGAAACTAAATAAAATATAAGTAGATAAACTTTGACATCAGTTGACCAGCCTAAATTTTATTTTTGTATATTAACTTAGAGTAGAAATTGGTATGTCAGTATGAAAATATTTTTTAATATTGGGAGAATTATTTTTCTGATACCTAAATTAACAGAGTTGAGTTAAATTCCAAACAAAATACTTTGTATTTGTTGTGTCAATGCGCTTTATAAGCTTTGGAATTATACATTTCAATGGTTTTTGACAATGTTGAGTATTAGTAAAAACATTAATATTTTAATAAATAGTGTAGGTAACAAATTAGGTTGTAAATATGAACAACGCTTGGTAAAATAATATTTAATTGACGGTTATTTATATATTAGTCAATGATATATTTGTTTGTGAAATAATAATAAGTTTTCTTACATTTTAATGTCTGAAATCATATCATTTTTTAATGTGGCACCATACTAAACATACTAAATTTACAAAAGATACTAAACATTTAAAATTTTATTTTGATAGTTAATATATTAACAAAATATGTCATATTATTTTGTTATTATTCTGCATTAAATTTAACTAACTCTGGTTCTCTAAGATGAAATCTAAGTTATTTTTATCATTAAAAAACATTTGATTTAACAAAATGATAAAAACTTAAATTTAAAAACCAGAATAATGCCTTAGAATTTTTTACATTTTTTGAAATTGTACAGCTCACTCGTTTCAGATAATAAGTTATGGGTATGGAAAGCAATTATATTACCACTAAAAGTGTTCTAATATGAATTGCTTTGATTTGGATGTTGAGTTTTCATCGCTTATCAACTTTCACATTAAAATTCTTCAAAAAAACAACTTTTGTAAATTAAACTTTCACATTCAAAAGTGATTATCTGAAATTTTTCCTATTTATTTAAAAAAAAAAAAAAAAAAAAAAAAAAACATTTTGACAGGCTGTTTTAGAAGGAACAATTTCACATTTAACGTGACTAGATTATGTGAATAGACGTAATATGAATCAAAAACATTTTATTCACAAATCCGGAAAAATTTTATAGAAAATCAAACTTATTTCTACCATTTTGAATTAATAATACGTTTTATGCTATAAACAAATGCAACTTTATAATAACGCACACATACTAAATTGTTTCAAGCAGCCATTTTAGAAACAAAGTATTTCAGAAGTTCTGATATAACTTCAAAGTAATGGCTGTAACAATAGTTAGAAACAATTCTCAAATTTCTGTATAATTGATGTAGATGTGAAAAATTTAATTACTTTTAAAGAATAGCTAAATAGTATAAAAATGATTTTTAATTTAACTACAATGCTGACGTTTGGGAAGGTAAATTTTCAGTAAGTGTTTAATCTACTTGAATTAATAGTGAATAAATTTCACTTCAAATTTATGGAAAAACCAAAATAAACTTAGTAATTAAAGCAACTTGCAGAGGCAAAATAAATTGACAAAAATATTGAAGCGTGTTTGAAAATTTTTTTTGAATTAAGCATGATTATAAAAGATTAAAATTAAAAGAAGGATTGTAGAGTATAGGGTTATGTATTTAACACAAAACATAAATAAAGAAAGTTACGCATGGTACAAAGTAGATGTAGGCTACAGTTGAATTTGTAGCAAGTTTTCTTCTTAGATTTTGTGTATTTAAATAATAAATAAATGTAAGACTCACCGTCCATAATATTCTGTTTTGGTCGGTTTTTATACGACGGCCGTTTCGGCTTTTCAGCCATTATCAAGTTTATTATTGGAGAAGGTCCTCCGTTGTCATAGAACACTCAAAAACAACATAGTTAACATTAACAAAAACACAAACACTGATTTAAAACGAATATTTATTAAATTTAATTAAAACGTGACTCATGAGTCGACACGATTGTTAGATGTTCCGGAACATAGAATAGCCGAAACGGCCGTCGTATAAAAAACGACAAAACAGAATATTGTAGACGGTGAGTCTTACATTTATTTATTATTCAATATTCGGAATGGCGAATAACAAAACTTAATTGTGTATTTCTTTTTTTGCATCTTACCAATTGAAAATATTAATATTATTAATAATAGATGCAGAATGCTGAACTGGAAGAAATAATAGCCCCTAATAGGAACAATAAAATACCGAGATATACACTCTACATTGTTATTCTCCTGTGAGTAAAATGTAATCGCACTTAAGCCATATTTACAGTGCGTTAAATCAGTTATTACATTATATTTTATAATTATAAACACGAAAGAAAGTAATGTAAAAAATCTCATAAGTTAAACGTTTATAAAAATGTTATAATAAAAAGTAATTAAACTCAAAGTTAAAACTAATTAAACTCAAAGTCAAAACTAATTATTGACTTGCTGGCTATCTGAAGGGAATAACTGACAGAATATATATATATATATATATATATATATATATATATATATATATATATATATATAAAGCCTGTTATTTTAGAGGAATGTTAATTAAACCATAACCCGGTATTAGTGGGTCAAATTATTGCTTTAACTTGAGGTTTTAATGTGTGTTTTTGAATGTTATAGGTCATCATATTATATGATATACTGCAATGATATTCTTCTGATATTGATTTAAGTTTAAGCTCTTATCATAACATAATTAGTGTAAATAATATTGATGTGGAATATTATATTAGACTAATATATTTCAATCAATACCAGATATTAAAGTCTGAGCATTATATTAAAGTTAAACCAATAATAATACGAACAGTGTTATAGTATACGAATGTTATAATAATAGTGTTTTAGTTTGATCATGTGTATCACTTATGACTTTATAATTGCTCTACATTAACATTTTAACGATTATTTTTCTTTATTGAATGTGTACATGAGAAAAGTCTGGGGCAAAATGGCATAGGGCCAATCAGATGGCTCCATTTGGTCACGTGACCTAAGCCCCGCCCACGGATAATCAGAGGGCTCCATTTGGTCACGTGACCTTTGACTGATATTAGCTTTTCATTGCCCGTTTTTGACGGGTATTCACGTTTAATGCAAAATATTGAAAGATTTTCACGTTTCATGGTCCGTTTTTGACTGATATTGACCTTTCATGGCCCTTTTTAACTGATATTCACTTACCATGACCAGTTGTCTTAAAATATTCACGTTTCAAGACCCGTTTTTGACTGATATTCACGTTTATTGGCTTGCTTTTGTCTGATAATTAGGTTTCAAGACCCGTTTTTGACTGAACTTTACTTTTTATGGCCCGTTTTTAACTAGAGTAATCTTCACACCTCAATACATCTTGAAACAAATAAGTGAAACGCCTATGTAGTTAGGACATATACATTCCCGTCGCTGACATACCAACGGAGGATTGGTCACTTTGTCAATTAAACATCGTCCTTTGAAAATAAATAGAGTCTTTATTTTAACATTCTGACGTCGATTGAATGACCTGGGGTCATTGACCCATTTCCAGCCCAAAAATATTTTAAGCAATCGTGCTACTTACCCAACTGAAAAGTAATTTCAACATCATATACTTATCCGAAAAACATCATTTGTAGTTCTGTCTTTATATTCAAAATTTATTAGATTAGTATATATATTGTCATTTTTTAAAACAAATTATAAACTTTCAAACATATACAAACAGACACAACTACAATTACGTATCGGTTTCTTTTATTCATTTCCCGGCAAAATTACATGCTTTTTAACTAAAATGTGGGTCCCCATAGATCATTATTGGCCAATAAACCCCATATTTTTGTAATGTTAGATCCTTTTTCCGTTGAAAACCATCCTTTCGATCCTCTGATATACGTTTTAACCCTTAAAATTAAATTTTAAGTCAAATACAAGTTGAAAACTACTATTTTGCCTCATAAATTCGTGAAACCTTTTAAATAATTTTTACCCTTAGAAGCAAAATTAGTACCATTTGAGGTCTTTATATAAGTTGAAAACGTCACTACATTTCTTGTTTATATTTTTATATTTTATAGTACTCCAAACTGTTGACCTTTGTTTATTAAAAACGTGTTTGACCTTTTTTGGGCATTTTAATAGTACTTAATAGTTTTGAACAATTTTAATAATTTGAATTCGTTTACTTTTTATACCAGTAAATTTTAGTCAAAAACCTTATAGCTTCCGCCCAATTAATATAAGAGTCAAAATGTGTATACATATCACTTACTTGATGCTATAAAACCCCAGAAGTGGATTGGTTTAAACGAAATCTTTATATTATTTTTGTCCAACTGATGCTACATCTCTAAAACATTTGCATTACATACTACGTATTAAAAAAAAAAAAGTACAGCCGCTTTCAATCGCATTTTGTTGGCAATTATTGTTTTTAGCGCCCTCTATTGAATTTCATAGTAACTAACATTTAAATGGGTAATTAAAGTAGTAAATATATTTTAGAATTGCGAGAACTTTTTTTCTTCAAAACACTATATAATTACCTTACCTTACAATCGACCTACTTTAACTTATCCTGCTGATATCTGAGTATTTAAAAACAAATGTTTCTATAAAGTTTATTTGGCAATTTGAAAGTCACACTTTCATATTGTATAAATTTTAGAGTATACGTTTCCGAGACAAATTATTCGTATAAATCACAATTAAAGTTAACGTAGAAACATTTGTTGTATTTCTGTATAGTAAATTGAAAGAATTTAAAGGTTTAGTCCAAAACAAATGAATCGCAAAGAGTGTTAAAATTCCAATTGATAAAAAATACAGTACAAGGTATTAAAATCTGAACGCTATGGGAGTCTGTAAGGTAAAACGATTAAAATATAAAGTTGGAAACTTTATACTGGCCAAAATTTGTAACTTTTTAGAAATTTACTTCTACTGAGGGTTTTGTATATAAATGTTTTAAACAAAAAACCTTTAAATATGTCAATTGAAACGTAAATTATTTTTTTACTGTTTTAGAAATATACTTCAACTGTGTGTACTACAAGTTCAACCAATAAAAGTTTAAAGTAGGCTAATGTAAAGATCTGTTAGGATTGTATATGGATGATATTTTTACTGAAAACTTGAACAATGTTATATATTTTGATAATATAAAACTCTGTTAGGTGTCATAGGGAACCTAACAAAAGTATACAGAGGATATTTCTACTGTAAACTGTAAAAGTTTTACATATTTCGAAAATATAAAGTTGAAAAGTTTAAAAAAATAGCTAATTGAAAAGTTAAATTGGCTACAATGTTTTACCTTTTTAGAAATGTACTTCTATTTTATTGTATGTACAAATTATAAACCAAAGTAGTATGCTATGTCTATGGAAAGCTCGGAAGCAATTACACATCCTTTTTTGGGGCAATTTATCGCCCTTTTAAATGATTTTTTTTGGTCAAAAATGTAACTAATTTTGGTTTTAGAGACCAAAAATACAGGACAACAAATAAAAGCTATATAATCAGTTTCCCTATTTTTAATATTTAAAGTTTTTAGTGTAAATCCCGAATGATCATTAGCTGAGGATTCAGCTTTCATTTTTCAACTAAACTTGCAAAAACAAATTTAATCAAATCAATTTCAGAAACGCCTTTAGGAATAGGATTCAATTTAAAGTTGGTCCTATAACCATACAATCCAAAATGCTTAACATATGACCTATCGGTATGTACCACATGTACAAGATTCATATTTACTAGAACACAATGCTTCACTAAAGGAAAAATATCCGTGGATTATAAATGCATTTTACCAACTCTGTCGAAAGCACCTGTAACTGTTTCCTCCTCACAGTTCAAAAGTCTAAATAAGACTGAATAATGATTATTCACCAAGAAAGCCCTTATCTACTACTGTTCCTACAGTCTGTGATTAGACGAAAATATCCGAACACTCACGAACTCTTCCGAAATCGGTTCAACGTCTTAGAGGTCCACTGTCTTTATTAGACTGAAAGAGTACACTTCCAAAAATCTATAAGGTACTACTGTTTCTTACAGTAGTACTGTTTCTTACATTTCTTGCTACTACTATAATGAATCTTACAGAAAACGTTTTAGTACGATGTATTACAACAAATTAATAAGATGCGATCTGTGGATTATCAGAGCCGTTTACGCACTCTGCCATATGCAGTTGTAGGCCTAAATGTTTGCTCCTCACAGTTCAAGTGTTTAATTGGACTGAATGAATACTCGCCTGGAAAGCCCTTATATACTCTTGTTACAGTCCGCGATTAGCCGAATATATCCTAACCTTCAAAAACACTTCCAAAATCGGTTCAATGTTTCACTTGTCAACTGTCTATATTATAGCCTACTGAAAGATTGAAACTTTTAGAAATCTATAAGGTAGGGCCTACTACTGTTGGGAACCCTACAAAGACCGGTGTTTCAAAGACAACTTTGACTAATCGCTTAAAATGTTCTATAATAATGTATCTATTAAAAGTAATTCCGCGAACAAACATTTAAAACAATACTAATAATAACTAATTTCCTATCACCAGGACACTCATTAAAACAGGAATCATCAAACTGTATCATCAAATAATCCTGAATTATTACTGCCTCCTTAAACGATAATGTACTATTGTTAACAATCTTATAAAGCACTGTTTTGCCGTCTGATATTCAAAATAAATTGAGTTCTGATTGATTGTTAATTAAATATTTGCTTACAATACAGTTTAATTCTATCCGAAAATTAAAGTAATAACATAAATAAACGAGTAAATACTTATCTTTGTATAATAGACACAATTCACACACACTTCCTTAACTACACAATACTAACTATTAAATTGCTACAGATTTTCATTCATAACAATCATTATAATGACAATATTACTTCATTCTTATTGCTCTAAAAGTTGAAAAATACGAAGTAACACTTCGGTAACTCAACAAGAGTTATTGTAACCGCAACTTTCTTTCACAGCCTCTTCTGAGAATGCAAACCCGACTAACAAAAGCTGTATTAGATTTTACAAACTATTTATTTAGAATAACGGATTTATAAAACATATACTATAAGTGAATCTCTGACGTGTGAATTATGTAGTGAAAGATGTGCTGTAAGAAAATTACAAAATCTACTACTTATATAACACAAGTCGCCTAAAACCCTCATTAGACTACCAAAAGAAACAAATTCACCTTCGAAGATGTTTTACTCCACGACGTATAAGCTGAGTGTGCTTATGAAGACATTTTTATAGAAGAATGGTAAGAGTTGAAGAATATAACCAATATCGAGTTTATATTATCAACACATACACATACACACACACACACACACACACACACACACACACACACACACACACACGCAGAGAAAAGTCGTAAAGTCAATATGTTATTTCATAGTGCTTCAGATTAGCGCGGGCAGGGCAAGTTGATGATCACTATATGATTGATGT
Organism: Aphrophora alni; assembly: GCA_963513935.1. NCBI lineage: Eukaryota > Metazoa > Arthropoda > Insecta > Hemiptera > Aphrophoridae > Aphrophora > Aphrophora alni. The sequence continues at coordinate 35,247,672 of OY740770.1, forward strand.
ACAAAGGAATCAATTTCCAAAACCCTACGACACAAATATAATCATCGTACCTATGTCACTAAAATTAATAATTTTCTACAGGCTTTGTAGACGGAAATCAATTGATCTTGAAATATATCTTATGCATCTCTCATTAAAGATTTCCCGTTAATTGAGACCTTCAGGAAATACCGTTTACCCACTAAATAATACACTCAAAGAGTTGTCAAAAATACCCCCACCACCACTCTCCAAGTCTATATCTCACCAAGCTCCTAATATCAATTTTAAGTATATCGATAATTCTAATTTCTTCCTGATATAGTATTAAAACTACAATCTTTCTTGAACTATGTCCTCGTATTCACGGTGCAACAAACCTATCTGTATATCCAATAAAATACACTAAAATAAATTTTATGTAAATCCAGTGCACTGGTGTAGTGAAAAGTATTATTAATATATTTGTTCTTCTTACGTCTGCTCATCCAAAATTGTTGCAATGCATTACGGCCGTTCCGACTATTTATTCAGCCATGGTCACATGCGTTATTTTCGGTACTATATATAGCATATATATATATATATATATATATATATATATATATATATATATATACCTCGTCAACATTGTTAAAAAATCATTTTAAACATTAGTACGTATTTGACACACATTTATTACACTAACACATTTACACACTTTTAATTTCTTTTTAAAACACTTGTTTAGTTTATACGGAAATAACTTTACATAATCGACCGTATCTTGCTGTGATTAAAACTGTACTGACCCGGTTTTTTGTCAATCGCCCTTTGTTTCTAATCTTGATAGGAGATCGAATAATACATTCGACTTAGAACAAATATATTATTATTTAAAAGCTCTCCAGTAAGGTGAAGAATATTAAACTTAAATGTATTAGGCTGGTCATGAACGACAATTTAATGACCTCTCCGCTTTACAAAGCCCATATATTAGGTAAATCGTCCATGAACTTATAACCGCAGAATAGCTTGGTTGGTATAGTCTCGAGTTTAATAATCATTGGTAGTCTTAACATTTTTCCACTGACAATGCACTAAATGAAGGTTGAGACGTCTGACAAAATGTTGGATAACAGTAAGTTAAAATGGCGACAGTTATAGTGTCTGTACAGTCTACAGGTGATAAAACAATATGGTTGATGATTCTGTAATGAATTTACGACTCCCGTAACTAAGGTGACAGTTGGGTAGCAAGTCAGTGCATTTTACTCTGAAATAGTGATGGCTGACTGGTAAGGTCACAAGTCGGTGTAATTAATGCTGAAAACAAGTTGCCAGGCAGTTATATCACAAGTAGTTGAAATTTAATCTACCAAAAACAAGATGACGGAAGGATAGTGACAAGTAGGTGCATATGAAGTGAGAAAATGGAGAATTCTAATTGACCATAGGCGATCACGTCACCAAATGGACGATTGTTATTGGCCAAGAATAACTCAATAAGAGCCCATGTTGGGGTCAAATCCCTGTCATGTCTACGATGTTTGTTGTGGATTTTACAATGCATATGAAATTTTGTGAACGTCATTTTTATTCTACATGTTTTTTCCGAATAAAATACACTAACATATTTCAAGTTTAGACGGTCCACATCATCTAGCGGTGAACCAATAACCTGTAACAGACACGTATTATAGTCGTAGACGCTATTAAGTTTAACTGGAATTAAATATTCAAGATAATTTTAGTAGGTATACTTTGTCGAAAGAGAGCATTTTTTTTAATTTTAGGTTGGGTAGGTACTATAGTGGTTTAACATAATTTTGGAATGGGTTGGTACTATGACGGTCATAAATAATTTTAGATTGGTAAAGCCAACATCCTAACCTAACCTATCCAACGAAAATAGGTTTAACTATTAGGCTATAACAACACTCCATACAGATCAGGACGACTTAGATTGTCGCTAAAGAACACGAGTAATAATATACACGATAGCTCAATAGGTATAGACTCTAGCTTCAAATCCAGACTTAGATGGTTTGAACCCCACTTGAGAAATGAAAAGTTAAAGAGCGTTACTTTCACAGAGCATATGGTGATATCAAAAGAAGGCTGAAAAAATGGTGGTCAAATTGGAACATGGGGGAGTTGAATTGGAAGCTGGGGAAGAGGAGAGTTTTAGGGGAGGAGGATTTAGGAACTATGATGATTAAAAATATTTTGTGTTGGGTAAGTACTATGATTATAAATATTTTTCGGTTGGGTAATGGGACAATGGCCCCCATCTTTCAATCGACGTCACAACGTTTCACAATAAACTCTTTATTCACACAAATCGACGTTTTAGTGACAAGATCATCAATCCTCAGTTGATACATCAGCGACAGGCATTTATATGTCCTAAACACATAGGGGACGGGAATTTTAATGGGGTAACCATACAATTGACGATATCATTTTTTGGTTTGAAGAGGCAATGTGGAGATAAGTCAAAAACAGATTAAATGTTTGTAGTCACTTTTATATTCTACATCATTATGATTATTTAGATTTTGAACTAAATAAGGAATGTCTAACTTTATAAGTCAATTATGAAATAAAACCATAGGTTCAAGTTATGAATTTTAGTAAATATACATTTTAATATAGTTGTAATTAATCGTCTTAAGGACAATTAATACTTATATGCTTTGCATGTAAAGCATTATATGCACCATGTATTGAACTGGTGTGATAACGACACGATATGTCAGCACTTGATACTGACAAATCGAAATCGAAATGTTGACTTAAAACGTTTATTCTAGCAGGAAATAAATGGTTCACGCAAAGTATATAGGCTACAAAGTTTTCTTATATTTTTTAAAATCTTTACAATAATGACGTTATCTTTACATTAAATGTGCGCCAATCATGCGTCTTAAAGCACTTTTTCATTATAATGTTTCGATTATTAATAATTTATTTATATTATATTTATTTTTATTATATTTTTTTCAAGCAATTAGGCCTAATCATTCAGTTTATTATTGGGTATTTCATAGTCTTCTCACTATCCGGAGAAAATAATTATTTTTGTAAGTATATAGTTTCTATTATTAATCATTAAACACTTTTTTAAAACTCATAATATTTTTTTTTTTTTTTTTTTGATAATGGAAAGACTACACATTACCAAAACAAATTGGCAATAATAACTAAAATGATTATTTGGTAGAAATAAATTGTTGAATAAAAATAAACATAATAAAGAATTAATGATACACAAGAGACTATAATGACAAATTTTTTAATTGAGTATGTTACTACCACTTATAAAGGTGATTTTCTGAATTTTAGGGTTGTTCAACATAAAATGTTATCAACAGGTTTTTTTTTTTTTGTACAAAAATATTATATTTTAATATTCATTTTGTTTGGTATCCAATTTACAGTTGTTAAATTATCAATAAGTTACCTTATCTGGGCTCCGCCACGTGACTTTCTTGATTTTAGAATCTGAAGATGGAATATAGGCTCCGAAACGCGTAAGTTTAAATCAAGAAAGAAGTCACGTGGCGGAGCCCATATAAGATAACTTATTGTTAAATATTATATGTTTTACTTTAAAAATATTGCTAGATTCCCATATCCAATAAAATTTAATTTGAATTTTAAAATTTTACCATTAAAAAAACATCGTTTGGGATATATATAGATAAATCAAAAGGTTTTTTAACAAGTCTACGGAATTTACAAGCTTTCAAGTATTCAGAATGATCATTTAGCATACAGTATACTTAACAATAATACAAAAGGTGATGATTAATTCAGTATTTTTTCCTTCTTTTGTTTGCTAGTTTAAAAGCAAAACACTTCTCAGTCATAATCGCATATTAAGAAAAAAGGTACAAAAGAACAAATAACAACTTTAGGTTTTGTAGAGTTTTGATGAGAACGCTGGAAATTAGGACAATACGCGAAGCTGTAGTTACACTAATAGTTCTTTGACCTGTTACCATTTCCTTACAAAAATCATTTGTATAAATTTCTATTACACACACACATGTACATAATTATAACAGAATCATACAAATATGGTACATTAATATACGTAAAACGAAATGATTAAAAGATGACATTTATATCATACGTTATCTTTTTCGCATATTTTACTTCAGGCATATACAAAGAAGTCAAAATAATATACAAATAGAAATATAACAGTCAGTTTTTAAGTGATAAACTAAAGCTGAAAAAGTAATTCAGGAAAATTGTCTCTTGGAACTACGTGCCCACCATAATATCTTTCAGCTTGAAGAAATTAAACTATCATATCTCCTAAACGTGACCACTAGGCCTCGACATCAGATTTGAATCAAATATAACTTTTTCTTATTTTTAGTCTTGAATACATAAGAATTTATTTCACATGATAGAAAATTTGATAAAATACCAATCAACAAATAGTGTAAACAAAATATCTTCCAACGTTCCGAAATATATGGGATGAGTATTTAAGATAACGACAAAGACCGATCTGTAATAGTACATTATAGAATGAGTGCCTAATTCTAATTGTCTCTACAGTGCATTGTGTATCTTCAGGTTTTGTTTTAATATGTGTATATTAATGTTATAACGGCCTCTCACGAACGATTTACCTGATGATGGACCATAATGTTCGAAATGACTAATATAAAGAGAAATTTGAAAGTCTAAATAGGGATGTAAGTAGATAAATATAATTCTATTATCCAAATTGTGACTTAGTTAAAACACCACTATAGACAATATATATTATTAATATTAAACACTTTATTATAAGGGACAACTAATTTTTGTTTATAATGAAATAAAGTGCAATTCAAAGATAATCCAACGGATGATTTTCACTAATGCGGCTTTCCCAGTAGATTAAATTACAACATAATAAAATTTGTGAATATTTTAAGATTTTATTTCGGTGTGTAACTTTATCTCTTAGCTATATAAAATAGGAAAATTATATTCAAAATATATTTACTTATTAAAAATATTACAATTTGGCTTTTGCAGAGTTACTAGACCATTACATCCTGATCATTCAACAATTATGGTTTATTATTTTGACTTGTATGTAGATATTAAATTCTTAATTGGTTGTATGCAAATGACAGTGAGAGGTTGAGTACTATATTGACAATTATCAAGCTATTTTCTGCAGTAAAAATGCATACAAATTTATTGAATACAAATCTAAGTAATTTTGTTAGGACTAACTAAGAAAGCACATTCTAATAATTGTATACTGACTTATAGTTTTTGAAATAAACGTGACCGATAAGTTTATTGCAAAGAAAGAGCAGTAAACTCTAAAAGTACTGAACTTCAATGTAGAGCGCTATTCATTGATTTCATCATCGTGAACGTGTTGGGAATTACATTACTCTTTTTACTGAAAGCTCTGCAATAAATTAGATCTTTCTCTAAGTAAAGCATTTCTCAATGTAAATGATGTAGAAGCTTTTTTTATGATCTAAACTTAACTAAATGAAGTAAGTTCATATCTAGAAAACATTACGTTTCAATGATTAAGTCATCTTTAGTTGTTTACAGAATGCTAGTGTAGGAATTGAAATGTTGACTTAGTAATTGAAATATTACTTTTTCGATAATACTATGTTTTTACAGGAATTTTTGTAGTTAGAATATAAATATTTAATGGATAATATTTAAGCGTGTTAGATACGAGCTGGCCACGATATCAAAATGTAGGAGCGCAACTATATAAAACTATTCTGTGACACGTCTAGACACAAGTGGCAAACTCTCCTTTAATAGAATCCATTCGTCACAGTTCAAGGTCATAGTGACGAATGACCATTTACCGAAAAGATTGAGCACTATGACGTCACCACCGGTACTCAAATTCACTAAAAGTCTTTTGATATTTTGAAATTCTAACTTTGTCGTACACTTTAAATTGCGGTACAACTTGTGTAGTTTTTCGTACTATTTTACAAATAATATTTTTTTCGTGCTTTTTCTAGCGGTTTCCCGCGGTTCAGTAATGCTGTGACAGTGTTATTGTAAGACTTTGCTTCGCTTTTCAGCAGCTCAAAAACCCGTAACTTCCACGTGCCGTAAATGCATGCTACGTTAGATTTTCAAAGTACGGTTCAATATTTCAACGACATTTCTATCGATTCTTTCTTGTCAGAAATAGTGGTGCAAAAATGTATCTTGTATTTTCCCATTAATTTGTTGACGTGCGTATAGATAAACTCCTTCCCCTGATCGGTCTGGAAACTTTTCACCAATCAAGGGTTTCTTCAGTATAGGTTCTAATGCTATACACGTCCAGCACAGACATTGTCTTTAGCGATAACTTAATCGCTTTTTTCAGACTATTTATCATGGTCATTATATATTTGTAGAATTGGTTTTCCTTAGCATGCGAAATCATTTCCACCAGATCGGCTTTTAAAAGACATTTACTTCGTTCAACGCACATGTCATGTTTTGAACTTTCTTCTCAGTGGCTTGAAAGGCTCTGCTGCAATGTCACACCTTACTTCCATTGCATATTTCGAATGATATGTTTACGTTTTTCCCAGTACTATTTATTTCATGGAGACACTCTAGTACCCGTAAGCTCGAAATTAACGCTTCTCGTTCCTACCTCACAGTTGCTTTGGATTTATCCGCCAAAAATAGTCCGTAAAAGATCGGAAGAGATGTTAAAAAAATTACGAAAAGCTATTTATCGTGGCGCCTTTGTTTTTTTTTTTTTTTCTTTTTTAATTTGAGACTAGTTTATGGAAATCCCAACTGATCATCATCACTACTTTCTTCTTTGATTTTGTCAACGAAACGTTCAAAGCCTCTTTTTATCTATTCAATTTGCGTGACACTGTCGGGCGTTGGATTAAATTTAAACTTAATTTTAATTCGAAGAGTAATGTTCTCCCCGCCGTATTTTCGGAAGAAACAATGTAAATCGTCTCCATACTCTAGCATTTTATATAGAAATTTTTCACGAAGAAGTATTAAACATTCTGGAATCTCATATTAATAAAGTAACAACAGTGTGAGAGAGGGAGGCAAAGACAAGGTTTCCACATACAAAAAAAAAGGTAGGGACAGAAGTTGGTCCCATAAAACATGGTACGTGTTACATACACACTCACACAAAGCCACACTCAAAGACCAACAGTATTTTTTGTAGGAAAATCGGTTGAAAAGGAGGATTTCGGATGTAGACAGAGTATGTCGGTTAAAAATCGGATTACCGAAACAGTATTATACATACACCCGCTCAAACATTTACAAACACTCACACAGGACACGCTCAAACACAGATCTCGGGTTACATTAATCAACCAGGCACTGTGTTTACATCTAATTATGATGCAATCTATGAGTTAAGATTTAGGAGGCCACGAAACCACAGCACGGCAGGAATTTATCAACTCTCCCACAAGAATATTACCAGAAATAGTAAAGGCTGTGGTAATATTTCACTTGCATCTAAGATCACAACCTCGGTCAACGTGGGTTAGGTTACGTTCAACATTTTTTTGAGGGAAGGGGGGGAGGGAATGAGTGGGGATGGAAAATGGGTTGGTATGTGTAGGAAATTCTGGAAACCAATTTTGTAATAATAAATTTAATTTAAACAAATGATGTCCATCAAAAGATGTATGTACTTGATTTAAGCGATTTTTTTTTCTATTTATTAATTTCATACTTTAAAATTACAAAATAAAAATAAAACGTTGATAAATTACACATTAAAATTTTTATATTACCATTGGAACTGTGCATATCTTGTCTTTCTACAGCTAAGCTGAAAAGAAGAACTTCCTTTCAAAAATACATTCTCTTACATTATTAAAACAGTATAATGTCAGCAAATACGAATCTTATTTGCGTTGAAGGAGAGCAAACACAGACAACTGTAGTCTCTTATACCAACTAGGAGAATATTTGATTAATTGACAATGGTAATATTAAATTTGTAAATAACATGAGCACGTGGCATTTATTTAGGCCTAAAAGATCACAAACCAATATTTTAAATTAATCAATTATTGTTCTTCGTAGCAGTAAATCATTAACTTATGAGAATTCATAAGACATAGTTCTACCAAGTTTCCATTTATAATATAATAAATAATGTTATCAATAACCCAGCATTTGTGAAAAAATAATCTTACAATTATTTTGGGTAGCAATAATAATATTTAGTATATTAATACTGTATAAGGTATATTTAAGTGTTTAAAATTAATTTTAAGGTTAGAAATACATAAAACTTAAAATTATTCAGTTTCTACATTTTTTCTGTAACTAAAATCTATTTCGTTGCAAGCTCACAAAAATACTAAACGGTGGGGAAACAATTAGAAGCCATTCGCAAATAATCAAGGTACAAAATTGGATAGTGAACATAAATTACAATACGAAAATGTTAAAACATTCAGAAACACGTTTATTGGTTTATTGTGTTTTATAGCATTTATTGATTCAAAATACAAGTGTTACTCATTTCAAATGACTTGTATGTATATTTAATTTGAAACCATGTGTGGTTGTTTTATTTTTACTGGAAATACATTATAGGCTATGTTATCATTTCAAATAATTTTCAGGATCATTTTTTACTATATTTAGTTTATCTTAATTTTTAACAAAACACCTACAACAGGCTACACATATATAATTCAAAATATTTAGTTTTCGACACAAATTCAAATAGAGAGTGTTCCAATTAGAGTTAAAATACAATTTCAACACATTGGAAAGACATTTTTATCTTCAATAGAAAGTTTGCTTTACGCTTATTTAGGAAATTATGGAATATTTCTTTAGCAGTAAAATCCAAAATCTGTTACAAGATACAATGACAACTGTTATAACATTATATAATTTACATAACGAAAATAAATGTGGATACAGTCAAACTAACCAATAACATTTTCAAATGCAACAATAAAACAAATATAAAATCGGTTTTATATATGAACTGAAACATATATCATATGAAGAAGGATGTTTTATTTATTTATTTTATTTTAAAATTGTGTGGTAATATCAGTTAAACGGCTGTCGTTTCAGTCTCAGTAGTTCTACAGGAATGGTTGTCTTGTTGCAAAACATGCAGCAGTATCTAGGTCTTGCTGGGATTACTATTTATAATCAAGGGGGTTTTGCTCCCGGCTAGAAAAGTAATTACAGTAATATGCGTGTCCACATTTAACCAAGTAGAAATACAATTTAACTAATGGTTGAGTTTTAAAAGCTGACTGCATCAGAACAAATCATTTTTATAATTACTTAAAATCATTTAGCCAAAAACACTGTAGATTTGTATGTAACGTGATAGTTACACCGCATAATCGCTTCACCTCCAAATTTGACTCCTATGGTTTTGGTTTTACAAAATAAACAACGTATTTATCGCTGGGACAGTAAACGCGCTAAATTTAAAGTCCTGTGAATAAACTTATCTTCACTAAACAGGAATTAAAAAGGAAATTTATAAATCAAACCTAATAACTGTATGTTTGAAATGGATAAAGTTAAATTATAAACAAGTAATCTAAGTAAAATAATATAAATACATATTAATACTGTATAAAGCTAAATATATAATCATCTATCTTTATAGTTTTACGTATATGACCTGTACATGTGTATATACATTTATAGATAAGAAATAAATAGGATTAAAACTAATTTCTGAAGCATACTTTAAGAGAGATGTTATTTGAAAATAATTGTTAACATTTTAATCGACACATAATGTATTGATTGATAACGTAACGTTATATATTATTAAATTAATGATTTGTTCGCATATTTTCTCTAGAGGTTAGAGGAACAAGAATCACTTAATCAAAATCTCCTTACGTCGAATTTGAATTGGGAAATATATAGTATATTATTTGTGTTATTTATTTGCCAAAGGCGCAGTGAATGAGATCCTGTAGACAAATTACTTTATAAAGAATATAAACAATTATAGAAGGTACTTTACAAATCCACTTTTGTAAGTTATCAGTTAGAGTTAAAATAAACATTCATCAATTGCATCTTTCTGTAAAAATGTGGATTATAAATGTTTAATTTTTAACCAAACTAAAAGAGTATGAATGACCAATGATTTTTGTTGGTATGTACCAAGGGAAAACTAAATTATTTTTTATGAGCTTTACATTGTTACGAACTTTCAAAACTTGTAAATGTATAATATATTTATAACTTTTCACTTTATAAGTTTCAATACACTTGGGAAAATGTATACCATAAAATAGATTTTCTGATGTTTCAAAGGTAATATGTTCCTCAGGCACTTTACTTCATCTGCTTTCATGAAAACTTTACTTTCATGTTTTAAGTGATTCTTTAATCAAATGATTGCACAATTAGAGACGCCCTTATTACACAAGAGAGATTATGGTTTTGACGTATAATGAAGATTGTAATCAAGTTACTAAAGTGTGGGTATGTAAATAGTTAGTTATTAATTATTTTTAAAATCATAAAATTGATGATCACTGTGTAAGATACTGTACATAACAAATATTGCAGCTTAAAAATCATATAGAAATCTTACGTATTGTGAACATTAAGTCAGACAAATTACTTTGGCATTAATATATATTAATAATAATAATAATAATAATAATATATATATATATATATATATATAGTCTATATATAAAAAAAAAGAAAAAAAATGATATTAAATAATGAAGGTACTTTTTGTGGTAAGTAGACATAGCTCACGGCGTATTCCTGGAAAAACAAAAAGTTGTTACATTTTTTAATTTTGTTTGTAGTTAATCCAAACTCTTAAAACAACAACAACACAATACATCAAACTTTCCAAATATATTTCCTTATTGAATAAGGAAGACATAATTAAAAAAATAAATCTTAAGTTTAAAACAGAAAATAAACACATAATACACATCAAAGAAAAAGAGAAGTATAAATTTAATATTATGCTTGTACATTATTATAGACTGTAATCTAATTTTCTCTGTTAATTACAATAATGTAACAGCATTGAAATGATAAAATTATCAGTCACAGCTATATATCTAATAGTAAAGCATGCATATTTTGATGGGAAACGTAACTCTGTTGGAGGGAAACTTTGATTCAACTAGGATTTTTTTTTCTTTGTAAATTTTGTACCCATGTTGAATTATTTGATTTAATCCACACTAGACTTGTTAATAATTTTGTACAGTTTAGGACGGACAATTTAGATCAGTTTTAAAGTGACTTAAGTTAAAAAATATAGAAGGAAATATTTCAATTTTGATGAATTGCGTAGAATAATATATCTATGACTCGGAATATGATATCATTCTTGTAGAGTCCAATAATCCACCAAAGTGTAAAGAGTTGCCGTGACTTTGGGTACGATGCAATAGTTGTGGACTACAAGAATATGAAAAAGATGGGTTTAGTTTGGAGTAAGAAGGCATTGTTGGGGAGGGGTGTAAGACTATGTAGAGAAAAAAGATTATGTGATTTGAAGTGCGATGCCATCCTTGTGGAGGGCAGCTATACAAAGAGAAGCGAAGCGCCGTATTCTTGAGTAAAATGGTAACGTTAAGGACCAATACCATCATTACAGTGTAGACAAAGTGTTGTCACCAAGTCTGAGGCCGTTGTTACAAATTGTGCGATTGTAAGGAAGAGATGAGCACTTAGTGTCATTCAAAGGTGATTACTATTTATTCTCGTATAGACAGAGAAGTTACACAAAAATAACCTATACAATATGTAAGAAATAAAATAAATAACTAATTGAAAAAATATACTCCTATAATCATTCTTTAAATAAATAATAATAGAATTTTTAATTTTAGAAATAAATGTAACTCTGTAATATGGTTAAGAAGTTGTTCAGCAGAAGTCAGATTATCTTGTAGCAGTGCCGCATTGCATAGGTGTTGTCGTTGCAATAAATTTCCCCACCGCAATTACACTGAAACCACAAACACTTTGTCTTCATTGTTAGAGTTAGTTAGAGTCAACCCAAACAGATTGTTTTGCTTACACTACCATCCTACTTTGGAAGCAAAGGACATATTTATTGGATTAAATATACTTTTTACGAAGTAAAGTAATGAAAATAATTATAATAATGTTTTTTCAAGATATACATATGACAAGCTATTCAATGGTTTATCGTCTTTTTCAGTTTCAATGTGTTTTTTTTTCAATTATGAGTAGTTTGTAATAGTTATTTATCAACATATTTTACATTCTTAATAATTTTTTTCTTAATTTTAAATATTTCCTGCTTTTACAGTAACAATATTACCCGAAATTACTTTTGTAACTGTGTTCATACAATACCTGGAACATGAAGAGTATCTAAACAAATCTAATGCTGAAAGTGGCTCTTTACACAGGTAATCCTAATTTTAATTCTATCGCAGTAATTATCAATAATAATTTTACAGTGTATCAGTAAAACTCTGTCTAACCTACACGTTTACAGTTTGCTTCTCGAAGTTCTCGTGGCACTCTAAGAGCTCATTCCCCTCCCCTTTTTTTAATGTGTCTGTAACTCAAAAGATAACTGAGTTATCGAAAATACACAAATTAATTTTTGGTAAACAACCATACGTAATAACAAGGATATTCCAAAATTATATTATGTTAGGATTCAAAATTGAAACAAGTTCATAAATCAAAGTAATGTGTGGATTTCAACTTCTAGATAAGCATTAAAAACATTTCAAAAAAAGTGTTAAGCGTTAAAGTATTTAGTGAAAATTCAGAAATTAAATAATAATAATTACCGATAAAGAAAGGTGAAGGTGTGTCAATTGAAACTTAAAAGTGCTACGAACGGAAACACAACTAATTATGTGAGTAGTCAGTAAATTAAAACATTCACATTCATGTTAGGGATATCTCATAATTCAAATCACTTAATTAATACTAAACTAATATTAAAATAAACTTAAAATCAAATTAAAGTCAATACAACTAATCAGATCCACAATAACTGTAATAATCTTTAAATCAACTATTTGTAACTAACGCTAGGTTCAAAAAATTGGAATCTCCTTTGGTATAAATTAGATGGAATAAATTTACCATACCTTCCAAGCTAATTTAAAAGAGCTAGGAAAATCAAAAAGTGAGTCATGAATTATGTAAATATCATATAGAAACTAAAACGTTATATCTTTAAGTAATATGCAACTACTTCATTATGTTAAGAGTTAGTATGAAAATGTATATTAAATTGTAACAAAACTCTTTAGAACAAAATGGATTTTGTTTGCATAATTAAATGTTGAGTCAACTGTATAGAAAACATTGCATTCTCTAGCGCAAATCTGAATATTTTTAATAACAATCAATCCAGCAAATTCTAGTAAGCTAGATAAGTAATAATGTTTTGTATAGTAAGGAATTTTGAAGTTATGTAAGTTATTTTTAAGTAATTTATTAGCGACTGTCCTGTTTTTAATAAAACACATAAAATAATAATATACTATTATACAATTATTGTGAAATGTTGTTTTCAGTATGTTTGTAAAATATAAAACATATGAATATATATATATATATATATATATATATATATATATATATAGATTTATGTTAAAGGGAATGAAATTATTAGCCTTGTAATGATATAATTATTTTAAATCTCGTTATTATATAAAAATACAATACAATCATTCAACAACTGAAAAACTTAGATAAAATAATAATAAAAATAGTTTATTAGTGAACAACCGAAAATATACCAGTTAATTAGAAACTAGTTAGAAAAGCCAAAGAACAAATAAGTTGTTAATGTAAATATAAATGCCATGAGACAAAACGGGATATTTTAAAATAGAAGTTTATAAAAGTTGTAGTAGAACATATAAACAAAATGAATCAAATTATTAAGCTTCATATATAAACAAATCCCATGGTAGCTGCTACATTGTTTGAAATATGTGTATACGTGATTTTTTTAGTTTGCAATATTTGTGAATATTTGAACACTTAATACACGTGGAAGAAAAGATATGAATAATAAAAACGTGTAGATATCAAACAGATTATATATTTTGAATAAAAAAAGATAAAATGCTACAGTATAAAAGAAGAAACTTTAATCTGATTATAACTTTAGGAGAAATTGTTCAATAATTAAAAGAAAATAATTTCTTAGGCCTTTGTCAAACACCACAGATACCAAATTAAATACAAATCTGTTTTTAAACTAAGACTAAAATTATTCTTTTTATTAAAGAATAATAAAAAAATTAGTAATTTGATGCCACATCTCACCTATACTTCTTACTTCTTATTACGTGAATCCAGTATCACATAATACCGATATCTTCCACATTCTGAATTCGCTATTACCTCAATGGGAGATGCAGGGTTGTCCTGGTTTAGAGGACATACTTTACTCCTTAGTAGTGCTGACACCTCTATAACAGTCCAGGATTATGTGAAACTGAATTGAAACAACCGTTGTGAATTCCGCCACCTAATATTGACGAAGTAATTCTTCTGTTACTAGGTGTCACCAACGTCTGGCACTAAATATCTGAATTCTTCTACTACGTACTTGTAAATATGTTAGTCACATAGTTCTAATTATCTGTTTTCAAAACCAACCCTCCACATGTAAACTATCCTTTCCTGTCTTTCTGGGTTTATTTTTACATCATATATTATGTACACTATTAGTTTGGGTTTGCCACCTTTGTTATCCTATCAGCCTTGTCGTTCCTATGACACCACTATAACCTGCGATCCGTTCAAAGGTGCCTATATTACTCATTCAAAAGTGCTCGTCTGTTACTCATATACAAATATCTAACTCAAACAAATAACTGCACTGGACATATATTTATTAACGCTTGGTCGATTCTGTTGTTTCGTTAAGTATAATAGTAATATATTTCAAAGTTTCATACCAGTATAAAAACAAATTTATTCTAAACTTATTAGATGTTAGTTTGTACAACGATAAATGTGTTTACAAATTGTCTTGTATCTTGAAGGTACTGTTTTTTGTTGTTTTGTTATTGTTGTCTAAAGGCAAAAATCTTCTTGGTCATCTTTAATACTCTAAGAAATTAACAACAGTTATCAGAGACCCGATTGGAAAAATAACAAGAGCAGGATCTAACTCAAGACTATATGAAAACCGTGTAAATTCAACTAGGGTCATTGGGTTTGGTTCTCACGTATTCATTATAGTGAAACGCTGAGAATTAAGAATGTATTTTTCTCATTTTGTTGGAGCTATGTAGCCTACTGTTTTTACTCTCTCTAAGATATACTTAGTATAGAGAGAGTTATGGGATGTTTCAACAAAATTGATTTTTTTTGTAGAAATAACAGTTTGAAGTCTACTGAGACTAAAAGAGTCATTTTTGAAATGATGTCTTTCTGTCAACTGTACAGTGTTCTACAGCCTAAACGCAAGAACAATTTTAATAATATTTGGTATGTTCCCATATTTTGGTCATGTAGCAGAATACATTTTTCGGTTTTTCCATTACTGAAAAATAAGGGTCACTGCCGTAAAAACAAACAACCTACGATTTTCGTATCGTAGTTTTTTGGGTAAAATTTGATCAAGTCTCTTAAAACCAAACAAAATCTATTAGTAACGATGTCTACAAAATACCGAAATACCAGTTCATAAGGCAAAAAAGGAACATTGTATTGTCATAATTTCGCCACTGATTTCGTTCAAAGTACATGTGATGATTACCTAACCCAATTTCGTGTAGACTATTGCGATTAAAAAAAGTATTACGGTTTAGGAATAATTTAAAAGAATAATAATTAAATAATTAAACCTTGATCGTAGTCGTTAATTGTTCAATTTTAGTTAAACACGATTTACGCGGAGAAAGCGTTTATGACACTCGCAAATCAAGTTCAAGAGCTGTTTAAGTATATAAATATTTATTCGAAGACGCAATCCATGGTTTATTTTCACTTTTATTGAGAACTGCAAAAATTAATTGTTTGGTGAATTATATTATTTTTGGTTGGTTCTATTTTGATTTGTTAATGGGTGACTGAAAATGTTTGTGTATAATTTTACACTATTAATTTATGCCTTTTATTTGACACAGAATCCTATGTGTAAACTGCACGGAAGGCCAAATTTAATTATACGAATATAAGTTATATTATTATTTTGATTAAATTCATCACTAGTAAAAACCACGAATTTATGTTATACATTACATTCCTGGTAAAATTATCTAGTGTCTTTTTATTAAGTGCATTAACGATGGTGAGCACATCTAGATGTATTATTGTTCGATTGCAACTGCAAGTGCAATACTAGGACAAGGTAGTATTGCAATATAATTAGGTATCTCATGGAAAGGAATTACTTTTAACTTTTAGCAACTCACTTTGTACATGTTTCTAATGTAGATTTTCCTTTTTTTTTAAATACCACCACCACAATCAATCGCAAATAATTCAACGTTCTCAGTTGGTTAACAAAATGGAGGTATTTAACAAATTGAGTAGAATATCTCCTTAACGCTGTCGTAATTTGTTTTTAATATTCAGTAAATTTATACTTATAATGACGGAGTTGATAACTTTGACTTATAACTAAATTAACTACGAGAAAAGAAGAATTTACATTCCAAATACCTTTTCA
Source organism: Aphrophora alni (assembly GCA_963513935.1). Lineage (NCBI taxonomy): Eukaryota > Metazoa > Arthropoda > Insecta > Hemiptera > Aphrophoridae > Aphrophora > Aphrophora alni. Next base: position 35,264,290 of record OY740770.1, read on the forward strand.
ATTTTAATGTAAAGTAATACTGACCTCTTTTTTGAAAAACGTTTGACATTATTCTATTTTTATAAAACATTTTATTAGTTACAATTGTTTAAACGAAATAAGATAATTCCGCTACATTTCAAAAATATTTTATACACTGATCCAATTTACTCAGCTATTAAATACGAATTAACTTTGTTTCCTGGCATTTAGTCTCAATTCTTGCTCAATTTTATTTTAGAGATTAGTTTTATTAACTCAGATGGGAGAGATGCGAGCACAAATATTATTATACCTCATTTTGATTGACTTACTGATATAATTACAATAATAGACTGTAATTACTTTACTTAAGTGTATCAGTAAATTTATAAATAAACAATGTTCATAAATCTTAGTGCTCGTGTATCCAGCTGTAATTTATCTCCTTTCTATAGATTTCTTCAGCCTATACTTCTGCATTCGTTGTCGCACAGTGAAGTGGATTTTAGTAATTTATGTGATCCTTTTACAGTTTAAAGCCCTATCGTCCCGCTATAAATATTCAAGTCTGCCAAACGTTCTACATGCCACAGTAGAATTGTCACGGTGTTACAGTTTTTACAATCTTCGTCACATAACAAACAATAAATGATCTGTAGTTGAATAAGTCAGTTAGTTTTGATTTTTAAAATACTGAATACAAGTGATATGTGTAAAACATATCGACATTAAAGAGCTGTTAATTCAAACAGGTTAAGTGTAATTGAGAAAAAGACACTCTGAAAAGTAATCGCTCAACTAGTAATAATAGAGTACAGATAATTTATTGAGTGAGTACTCCTTCATTATGGTTATGTGAAACTCATTTTACCAAACGGCTACCTTGTAAAGTAGGTTTCCTTTGCATTATGGCGACAGTTTTTTAGCTTCTTACTGGTGGCATCTTGAAACTGAACGAATCATATTATTTATTTAAAATAACACACACACAATACCATTTAATGAAAACAAGGGAGACCTACAGTACTATACAAAAAAAGTTTTATTATGTTTTAGAAGATTACGTTACTTCATAAGAAATATAATTCAATAGTCTCACAAAATTTTGCTCTATTTAAATGGGCCCATATTAAGTAACTTATATAATATATGAATATCTTATATCATGACTTGAAAATTGAAAAATATTTTTATTAATTTATTAATTTTTTTTTTTGTATATGGTACTACGCGTTATCTGGCATTCGTTTTTCTTCATCACTTTTGTGTAAAAGTGTGCTATGATTATTAAACTTTTAATATAGTAACGAGGGCAAAATATTTACTCGTGTTATGATCCAGAATTTGAAACATTATTTGTTCTTAAATAACACCGTACTTTACACCCTTAAGAATAATTTGTACAGGAACCTCCATAACTAAGTAAATCGGAATTTTATCGTCTATCAGAAATATAATTGTAACAAAAAAACCCGTACGCTATATCTCTACGCTATTAATGATTGATATATAGTCGATCAGGAAGTTCATGGTTTGACTATTGATTTTTTTCTTGTTGTTGTTGTTTTTTTTTTTAAGTCTTTGAATGTAGTGACAGCGTTATATCGTATTTCTCTTTCAATACTATGTTGGACTGCACTATGTCTGTATTGAAATTTAAACTTTTCCACATTCATGTGCATCTTCACTCAATTTTGTCCTAATGTTAATTGTCTATAGTAAACAATGTAGAGATTTGTTTTTTCAATGTATCATTGACAAAACATAAGATAATGGTTTGATTTTATAGGTAAAAGTCGAGTTGTAAAAGGAAGTAAACAGCTGAAAGTAACATGATTCATTTAATGTATATGTTACACAAATATCTGGATCGTTGAAGGTAACTAACGAAATATTAAATTGAGACACCAATCATAATTCGACATAAAATAAGATGCGAAACAATGATTTAATGTATCGAATATTCTACAAAAAATACTGATACAGATGTGTAGGCTGCATCAACTGAATTAAATTTTTTAATGGTGGAAGAGTGAAGATCGTTATATTTTATTTAAACTGAAGTAATATATATTTTTTTTTTTAAGAGAATGTCCAATAAGTTGAAATAGGAATCTACTATATTTCACGAAAATATTAACTTCATTAGTTACATTGCCCCTGCGATATTTCATCTAAGCTATTTACTTATTAAAACTTTATTGTATCTAAAAGGAAAACGAAAAAGTTTAAAATAAAAATCTGGAATTCGCTTTGACGTTTAATTTTGTAATGAATACGTTTCATTGGTCTTAATTTAAATTATTTCGCTTATCGTTTTATTTTAAACGCTACTAATTTTTGTCAGGCTTAAACATCGTCTATATAATTGACTATAATAACAGGGTATTTAACTCAACAATGCGTTCTGTTTAAACGATGTCGATTTTGTATAAGATAGTTCATATTTTATGTAATTTCTTAATGTGTAGATAATTAGGGAAAGGCAATCTAAAAATAAAGAAGATACCTTCAACTTGGCACGAAGTAATAACATGGTCAACTAGGCTACATGAAATATTAAAAAAGTACTGTAATAACATTTTTTAGTCCCATAGTAAAATAGTAAAATTAGTTTATAATTTTGTAGCTAGTTTTTTTTAGTAGTAAGTGTACACGATTTTAAATCAAAATTATTTTACATATTTAGTCGTAGTTTGAAAATAATCCGAAACTCTCTATATTAAGTACATAATATATATGATGCATGATAATTTTTTAATATTGTTTTTCACGTCGTTTAATTTTTATAAATGTGTAAGATGATTTATAAATCCCACTACAACCCGTAATTGTAATACCTTATATTGTAAACTGTAATTAATAGTGTATTTTGAATACAGTGTAATAATAAATTTGAAATTGCAATCCCCAGAGCAAAAGTGGTAACAAAGATGCAATATCGTACAATATGCATTACACTAACGAAGACTAATCTTACTTAACATACAATTTATCATGCAACTAACTTATCGAGTGTTAGGCTACCCCCCTTCAATTAATTGAATTACAGAATAAGTTAAAATACAAGTGTTTTCTGCTTGATATTGTTAGTACATAATTTGTTTACATTCTAAGTTTTTATTATTAATTACGTTTATTCTGCTAGTCACATTTGTTTTTTGAAACCATACTTGAACAAGAAATGCTGACTGATGTAATTCGAATTAAATTGTTTTTTTATTTAATCATAATGAGACTGCATGTGTTTTTTTTTTAAAACACTTACACTTTTACAACCGTCTGTAAACAAGTTCAACATTAAAGAAAAACAAAAATATATTTTGACTATTTAAAGTAATAGGTATATGCATATTTTATAGTTTTACAACAATTGCCATTGCTACTCAATTATACCCATTCAATTTATATGTAGAACCAGTGAGGGATGAAATTTATTAGACATTTCATACCATTTCAAGTAGTATAATAGAAAGTTATTTTCATAATGCTGAAAAACAAAATTGCATATTCAAAAATAAACAACAGAATGCATGTGATGTACACTGAACAGAATATTTCGAGTGAAGTTATATTAATTTATATAATTTACATATTTTATGCCATCTGAGTACATTGTAATCAAAAGTTTCAATAGGATATGTAAAGCTCCAAAATAATGTGACATAAAACACATCCATTAAATAATATACTATAGTATGTAAACAAATTTATTATAATCACAACAAAATTTTAGAAGTGTATTTGAAAATTTACTAATACAATTAATTATATTAAATAAAAACTGAAATATTAGGCTATGTAATTATTTGAGAAATAAGGAGACACTTAAAAGATTGTTCTAGCTATTTTATTGACATAACATTTTTCGCAATTACTGTCAGATGGAAGAAGAAAGAAAAAGACAATATACAAATTAATAATTTACTTACATAGCTAAATAATTACAGTTCATAATTCGCCTAATAAATAGATCTTTTGGTATTTTTTAACCAAACAAATTTTATATTCTTGTAAATTAATGTAACAAAACAATACTTTTACTACTAAGTTACAAAATTTTTATGTTTTGTAAATTAACAATACAGGACAAAAGACTATTATTATTTTACTATTTTTCTCAGCTCATCCCTAACAACATATGTTTCAAAGTTTTATGAAACTATATTAAGAGTTTAGATATACTTATATTTAGCTGCATCAAATTATAAATGTTTTGGGGTTATAAATAATGAATTAAAAACAATCGCAATTGACGTTTGGTCATCTGTTATTAAACCGAGTTTCATTTTTACAGCTTCTATTGCACAATATCCTTAATAGTTTATATTCAAATATCGTTTTAACTGTCACATTTTGTATTCTTTTAATAAAGTGAACGTGGTCGCGTCTATTCGTATACAAAATATCAAAGTAATTTTAAGTGACTTTTGTGACTGACTGCCCGCATTCCATTTGTAAAATTTTCTTGTTATGTATTATTAAAAAGTATTAATGCAAAGTATTTTTCGAATAAAAACACTCTAGAATACTAAAGTCATAAATAATTATTGAACCGTGTTATTGAACATGGAATTAAGTATGGATCACGGTTTTAGGTTAATGTGTTTAGGCCAAACACTGTGGCAAATTGTGTTCTGAAACTATCCATCGGTAAATCTGTCACAGTTGAGTTAGTTATCAATAACATTCTTCTGAGATAATGTCAAATTGTTTCGTGAATCGTACTTACGGTACCATTACCGTCATGTGGATACTTGTAACATTTAAAATTTAATTGAGTTTAGTCGTTTGTTTTAATAATTTATATGATTTTAAATAATTAATCCTCTAAATTATGTTACCATTTTGTAAATTAGATTCATTTAAATAGACAAGCACAATCATGAAATAATATATTAAGTTGAAAAACTAAAGAAGCATATATTTCCGATAGTTAGTTTTCAAAGTGGTTCATGAGATTATTAAAAACTTTAAATTAGATTTCACTAAAAATATAATAATTTGAGTCATGATACGCCCAGCACTTGGGTTTATTAAGACGACCGAGATTTTAACATAATGTGAAATGTGTGACAACGTTAACATACCAGTAACAAAATACTGATTGTAAAGGGACTGATTATAGTCTTATCCCTTAAGCACTGACCTACTTATATAATTCCGTATAATGCAACAATAACATTAAGCAGAATTAATTGTAGTTAAAGAGTATTTTAAATGACTGTGAATAAGAGTTATTTACGGCAAACTGGAAATAAATATTTCTCTACAATATTTTGAACATTAAGATTTTATTATTTGTTTATTTTCTAAAAGACAACGACGTTCATTTTAACAATATAATTGGTTTTCAAGGGATTTACTTTCATACGAAGTGAGCACTTCTGAACATACCATTAATGAAAATTTTGTATTTAAGAGCGGGAGATGTAAATTAATAAATATGATATAATTAGACAATTTCATAAAGTTATTTAGCGTATTTTTGACAGTATTTATATTTTATTTTATTTAATGTTGAATTAAAATAAAACAATAATTAAAATAAATCAAAACTAAAAAAAAATCATTGGATAGATTCGAAATTAGTAGATTGTTTTCTTCTATATCATATATTAGAAGAATCATTTGTAAAGCAACATACATCTAATATTATCCTTTTTCTAAATTTTGTAAAATGTCAATACAATGTGAAAATTTAAACTTGATGCACGGTCGTTTCAAGTAGTTGTAGGATATGTATTTGTTTATCCGTGTATCAGTTTTATAACATGTAAAATAAAATATGTTTAGTAGTCTCCCTAAATATAACTGAAATATATAGCCTAAAAATTCATTTAACTATTCATAAATATAAAAATCAGAAAATTACCACTTAAGATATAACACGGCCCTGCTGAAAGATGTTTCATATAGCGAATAAGACAGGACTAGAGAAGATAGGACAAAATGTATTACTTACCCAGATCGGCAGGATGGAAATATTTATTGCTCTAATCTTGTTCTAATAATATATTGCTTGCTTATTTCAAGATTTCCATTAAAGAAACACCAAAAGCTCTAATTTAGTAAATTAAACGTTTAATTCTTCTATTTAGAAAACTTTTTGTATTCCGATTCATAAATAGTGTTGCTCACAGAAGGTGAAAATGATGGTAGAAGACAGTCACACCTAGAAGAGAAGAAGAGACATGTCTCAAGGTTTATCGTTTCATCTGATCATTAAAACGGTTTCTTCGTCGATCTACAGCACATGTAGGGTTTTCACCTGCCTAACAACGTTTTTTTTTCTTTTTAGTCAATAATTAATAATGTCAGCATTAGTTCTTATCACGGATAATATGATGATTGTTTATGAATATTTGGCTAAAACGTATGGAGAATGACGACTCACGATGTTTACGATGCAGTTGTGAGTCAAGTGAGTTAATCCTACATTGCGCACTTTGTTTATGAATATTTAGATAAAACGTATCGAGAATGACGACTCACGATGTTTACGATGCAGTTGTGAGTCAAGTGAGTTAATCCTACATTGCGCACTTTGTTTATGAATATTTAGATAAAACGTATCGAGAATGACGACTCACGATGTTTACGATGCAGTTGTGAGTCAAGTGAGTTAATCCTACATTGCGCACTTTGTTTATGAATATTTAGATAAAACGTATCGAGAATGACGACTCACGATGTTTACGATGCAGTTGTGAGTCAAGTGAGTTAATCCTACATTGCGCACTTTGTTTATGAATATTTAGATAAAACGTATCGAGAATGACGACTCACGATGTTTACGATGCAGTTGTGAGTCAAGTGAGTTAATCCTACATTGCGCACTTTGTTTATGAATATTTAGATAAAACGTATCGAGAATGACGACTCACGATGTTTACGATGCAGTTGTGAGTCAAGTGAGTTAATCCTACATTGCGCACTTTGTTTATGAATATTTAGATAAAACGTATCGAGAATGACGACTCACGATGTTTACGATGCAGTTGTGAGTCAAGTGAGTTAATCCTACATTGAGCACTTTGTTTATGAATATTTAGATAAAACGTATCGAGAATGACGACTCACGATGTTTACGATGCAGTTGTGAGTCAAGTGAGTTAATCCTACATTGCGCACTTTGTTTATGAATATTTAGATAAAACGTATCGAGAATGACGACTCACGATGTTTACGATGCAGTTGTGAGTCAAGTGAGTTAATCCTACATTGCGCACTTTGTTTATGAATATTTAGATAAAACGTATCGAGAATGACGACTCACGATGTTTACGATGCAGTTGTGAGTCAAGTGAGTTAATCCTACATTGCGCACTTTGTTTATGAATATTTAGATAAAACGTATCGAGAATGACGACTCACGATGTTTACGATGCAGTTGTGAGTCAAGTGAGTTAATCCTACATTGCGCACTTTGTTTATGAATATTTAGATAAAACGTATCGAGAATGACGACTCACGATGTTTACGATGCAGTTGTGAGTCAAGTGAGTTAATCCTACATTGCGCACTTTGTTTATGAATATTTAGATAAAACGTATCGAGAATGACGACTCACGATGTTTACGATGCAGTTGTGAGTCAAGTGAGTTAATCCTACATTGCGCACTTTGTTTATGAATATTTGGCTAAAACGTATGGAGAATGACGACTCACGATCTTCACGATGCAGTTGTGAGTCAAGTGAGTTAATCCTACATTGAGCACTTTGTTTATGAATATTTAGATAAAACGTATCGAGAATGACGAATCACGATGTTTACGATGCAGTTGTGAGTCAAGTGAGTTAATCCTACATTGCGCACTTTGTTTATGAATATTTAGATAAAACGTATCGAGAATGACGACTCACGATGTTTACGATGCAGTTGTGAGTCAAGTGAGTTAATCCTACATTGCGCACTTTGTTTATGAATATTTAGATAAAACGTATCGAGAATGACGACTCACGATGTTCACGATGCAGTTGTGAGTCAAGTGAGTTAATCCTACATTGCGCACTTTGTTTATGAATATTTAGATAAAACGTATCGAGAATGACGACTCACGATGTTTACGATGCAGTTGTGAGTCAAGTGAGTTAATCCTACATTGCGCACTTTGTTTATGAATATTTAGATAAAACGTATGGAGAATGACGACTCACGATGTTTACGATGCAGTTGTGAGTCAAGTGAGTTAATCCTACATTGCGCACTTTGTTTATGAATATTTAGATAAAACGTATCGAGAATGACGACTCACGATGTTTACGATGCAGTTGTGAGTCAAGTGAGTTAATCCTACATTGCGCACTTTGTTTATGAATATTTAGATAAAACGTATCGAGAATGACGACTCACGATGTTTACGATGCAGTTGTGAGTCAAGTGAGTTAATCCTACATTGCGCACTTTGTTTATGAATATTTGGCTAAAACGTATGGAGAATGACGACTCACGATCTTCACGATGCAGTTGTGAGTCAAGTGAGTTAATCCTACATTGAGCACTTTGTTTATGAATATTTAGATAAAACGTATCGAGAATGACGACTCACGATGTTTACGATGCAGTTGTGAGTCAAGTGAGTTAATCCTACATTGCGCACTTTGTTTATGAATATTTAGATAAAACGTATCGAGAATGACGACTCACGATGTTTACGATGCAGTTGTGAGTCAAGTGAGTTAATCCTACATTGCGCACTTTGTTTATGAATATTTAGATAAAACGTATCGAGAATGACGACTCACGATGTTTACGATGCAGTTGTGAGTCAAGTGAGTTAATCCTACATTGCGCACTTTGTTTATGAATATTTAGATAAAACGTATCGAGAATGACGACTCACGATGTTTACGATGCAGTTGTGAGTCAAGTGAGTTAATCCTACATTGCGCACTTTGTTTATGAATATTTAGATAAAACGTATCGAGAATGACGACTCACGATGTTTACGATGCAGTTGTGAGTCAAGTGAGTTAATCCTACATTGCGCACTTTGTTTATGAATATTTAGATAAAACGTATCGAGAATGACGACTCACGATGTTTACGATGCAGTTGTGAGTCAAGTGAGTTAATCCTACATTGCGCACTTTGTTTATGAATATTTGGCTAAAACGTATGGAGAATGACGACTCACGATCTTCACGATGCAGTTGTGAGTCAAGTGAGTTAATCCTACATTGAGCACTTTGTTTATGAATATTTAGATAAAACGTATCGAGAATGACGACTCACGATGTTTACGATGCAGTTGTGAGTCAAGTGAGTTAATCCTACATTGCGCACTTTGTTTATGAATATTTAGATAAAACGTATCGAGAATGACGACTCACGATGTTTACGATGCAGTTGTGAGTCAAGTGAGTTAATCCTACATTGCGCACTTTGTTTATGAATATTTAGATAAAACGTATCGAGAATGACGACTCACGATGTTCACGATGCAGTTGTGAGTCAAGTGAGTTAATCCTACATTGCGCACTTTGTTTATGAATATTTAGATAAAACGTATCGAGAATGACGACTCACGATGTTTACGATGCAGTTGTGAGTCAAGTGAGTTAATCCTACATTGCGCACTTTGTTTATGAATATTTAAATAAAACTTATCGAGAATGACGACTCACGATGTTTACGATGCAGTTGTGAGTCAAGTGAGTTAATCCTACATTGCGCACTTTGTTTATGAATATTTGGCTAAAACTTATGGAGAATGACGACTCACGATCTTCACGATGCAGTTGTGAGTCAAGTGAGTTAATCCTACATTGCGCACTTTGTTTATGAATATTTAGATAAAACGTATCGAGAATGACGACTCACGATGTTTACGATGCAGTTGTGAGTCAAGTGAGTTAATCCTACATTGCGCACTTTGTTTATGAATATTTGGCTAAAACGTATGGAGAATGACGACACACGATCTTCACGATGCAATTGTGAGTCAAGTGAGTTTATCCTACACTGCGCACTTTGTTTATGAATATTTGGCTAAAACGTATCGAGAATGACGACTCACGATGTTTACGATGCAGTTGTGAGTCAAGTGAGTTAATCCTACATTGCGCACTTTGTTTATGAATATTTAGATAAAACGTATCGAGAATGACGACTCACGATGTTTACGATGCAGTTGTGAGTCAAGTGAGTTAATCCTACATTGCGCACTTTGTTTATGAATATTTAGATAAAACGAATCGAGAATGACGACTCACGATGTTTACGATGCAGTTGTGAGTCAAGTGAGTTAATCCTACATTGCGCACTTTGTTTATGAATATTTGGCTGAAACGTATGGAGAATGACGACTCACGATGTTTACGATGCAGTTGTGAGTCAAGTGAGTTAATCCTACACTGCGCACTTTGTTTATGAATATTTGGCTAAAACGTATGGAGAATGACGACTGACGATCTTCACGATGCAGTTGTGAGTCAAGTGAGTTAATCCTACATTGCGCACTTTGTTTATGAATATTTGGCTAAAACGTATGGAGAATGACGACTGACGATCTTCACGATGCAGTTGTCAGTCAAGTGAGTTAATCCTACATTGCGCACTTTGTTTATGAATATTTAGATAAAACGTATCGAGAATGACGACTCACGATGTTTACGATGCAGTTGTGAGTCAAGTGAGTTAATCCTACATTGCGCACTTTGTTTATGAATATTTGGCTAAAACGTATGGAGAATGACGACACACGATCTTCACGATGCAATTGTGAGTCAAGTGAGTTAATCCTACACTGCGCACTTTGTTTCTTAATATTTGGTTAAAACGTATGGAGAATTACGACTCACGATCTTCACGATGCAGTTGTGAACAAGTGAGTTAATCCGACATTGCGCACTTTGTTTATGAATATTTGGCTAAAACGTATGGAGAATGACGACTCACGATCTTCACGGTACAATTGTGAGTCAAGTGAGTTAATCCGACAATGCACACTTTGTTTATGAATATTTGGCCAAAACGTATTGAGAATGACGACTGACGATCTTCACGATGCAGTTGTGAACAAGTGAGTTAATCCGACATTGCGCACTTTGTTTATGAATATTTGGCTAAAACGTATGGAGAATGACGACTCACGATCTTCACGGTACAATTGTGAGTCAAGTGAGTTAATCCGACATTGCGCACTTTATTTATGAAAATTTGGATAAAACGTATGGAGAATGACGACACACGATCTTTACGATGCAGTTGTGAGTCAAGTGAGTTAATCCTACACTGCGCACTTTGTTTATGAATATTTAGCTAAAAGGTATGGAGAACGACGACTCACGATCTCCACGGTACAATTGTGAGTCAAGTGAGTTAATCCGAAGTTGCGCACTTTGTTTATGAATATTTGGTCAAAACGAATGGGAATGACGACTGACGATCTTCACGGTACAATTGTGAGTCAAGTGAGTTAATCCGACATTGCGCACTTTGTTTATGAATATTTGGCTAAAACGTATGGAGAATGACGACTGACGATCTTCACGATGCAGTTGTCAGTCAAGTGAGTTAATCCTACATTGCGCACTTTGTTTATGAATATTTAGATAAAACGTATCGAGAATGACGACTCACGATGTTTACGATGCAGTTGTGAGTCAAGTGAGTTAATCCTACATTGCGCACTTTGTTTATGAATATTTGGCTAAAACGTATGGAGAATGACGACACACGATCTTCACGATGCAATTGTGAGTCAAGTGAGTTAATCCTACACTGCGCACTTTGTTTCTTAATATTTGGTTAAAACGTATGGAGAATTACGACTCACGATCTTCACGATGCAGTTGTGAACAAGTGAGTTAATCCGACATTGCGCACTTTGTTTATGAATATTTGGCTAAAACGTATGGAGAATGACGACTCACGATCTTCACGGTACAATTGTGAGTCAAGTGAGTTAATCCGACAATGCACACTTTGTTTATGAATATTTGGCCAAAACGTATTGAGAATGACGACTGACGATCTTCACGATGCAGTTGTGAACAAGTGAGTTAATCCGACATTGCGCACTTTGTTTATGAATATTTGGCTAAAACGTATGGAGAATGACGACTCACGATCTTCACGGTACAATTGTGAGTCAAGTGAGTTAATCCGACATTGCGCACTTTATTTATGAAAATTTGGATAAAACGTATGGAGAATGACGACACACGATCTTTACGATGCAGTTGTGAGTCAAGTGAGTTAATCCTACACTGCGCACTTTGTTTATGAATATTTAGCTAAAAGGTATGGAGAACGACGACTCACGATCTCCACGGTACAATTGTGAGTCAAGTGAGTTAATCCGAAGTTGCGCACTTTGTTTATGAATATTTGGTCAAAACGAATGGGAATGACGACTGACGATCTTCACGGTACAATTGTGAGTCAAGTGAGTTAATCCGACATTGCGCACTTTGTTTATGAATATTTGGCTAAAACGTATGGAGAATGACGACTGACGATCTTCACGGTACAATTGTGAGTCAAGTGAGTTAATCCGACATTGCGCACTTTGTTTATGAATATTTGGCTAAAACGTATGGAGAATGACGACTGACGATCTCCACGGTACAATTGTGAGTTACGTGAGTTAATCCGACATTGCACACTTTGTTTATGAAAATTTAGATAAAACGTATGGACAATGACTACTGACGATCTTCATAGTACAGTGGTGAGTCAAGTGAGTTAATCTGACAATGCGCACTTTGTTTATGAATATTTGGCAAAAATGTACGGAGAATTATGACTGACAATTTCCATCGTACAATTTCTGTACATTCTGGAAGTGCTGTACAGTTTTTACATATATCACAATACATTTTTAATGGAAAATTCCAGATTACCTATTACATTAAATGCTAAAATGGCCATATTTTATGACTTGGTTTGCCAAGCTTTATTATGTCATGTCTGTGAATTAGTTATTAACAAAATCGCTAATAGATAAATTCATATTTTCAGAAATTTATATTTATTAAGAAAGGTAATTAATATATTTTTACGCAATGCAAAGAAGCTTGTATTTTTGAGTAATTTTTAAGCACAGGTTAATATAGAATGTACCCTGAGATTGTTTTCCTATAGTTTTGATAGCACAGTAATGAAGATTTTATATATTTAAATTTATTGTGCATTCTCTAATTAGGTTATTATTAGTTAAATATATGCACAAAACTTTTCATTGAAGAAAATAAATAGATTTTCAATATATTAATATATATATATATTGATTGTTTTAAAGTTAAAAATAAAGATAGAAATATGGAACAATTTGATATATTTTACATTATGTCATTGGCAATGCTAAATTTTTTAAGATTATAAAAGTAGAAAAAGTGCGTCATTAGCTGAACAATTCCTTTAGCGGTATTAATTTATTGCCTCCATGAATAATAGCCTTTCCAAACCAAACATTTGCAGCATGCCGATAAATGGGGCTTAAAAACGGTATAAATTCTTAAGTATGTTTTAATGAAAACCTTTATTTCCCGTAAAATGAGAATTAACGTGCAATAAACAGACTAATTCCACCGACTTTGTATAACTTTATTCTTCCCGTCTTTATTCTTTATTTTGAAAGTAAAAATTTACAATAGAAAATACATCGTAACAAGTGCAGAAGTTGAATAGATATTAATTGTAATTTGGTCCAATCAATTCAACTATCAACCATAGAACTTATTCTCTAATATTTCACACAAAAATCATGATCTTATTATATCAAATTTAATAATAATTCGTTAAAGGCCCTAAATTTATATCCCTTCAGACTTCATTTCCATTTTGAACAGGCTTTACCACTCAAACCTTCGGTCTCTTAAAATGCCAAAGTAACACAAGTTAAACCCAAGTTGATTGCTTGTGCTACTCCTTTGATACTTATTGTTGTCACTCCAACACGTGGAACTGTAGTTAGGATATTCCAGTTCAGTTAGTACATTTGATGATTTACAAGTTTGCCCAAGATCAATGCATCTTCACCGTAACTCAGGTAGAACTGTTGTTCTAATTAACTAAGAAATAAATTTATTTGACCTCTGAGTTGTAGAAAACGTTTTTACGGTACCTCTACATGATGGTAAATTATAAAATATTTAAGTACAATATCAAGGGTGCATTATAGCGTATACTATTTTTTTTAATTAAACTTTTCTTTTTCTTTTTTTTTTATACTGGTGAAGTTATTTTTTAACGTTTTCAATTAAGGAATTATGAATATGTATTTAAAAATTGTCTTTACAGTCTGTACAAAAAGAAATACTGGGCAAATAAAACATCAAACAGTGACTTTTCAAATTTGTATTAGGCGTGTAACAACTCAGAAGACAAATATTTCAAAATAATATATGTTTATGAAATGTCATTATTTTATTTAGAATAATAAATACAATTATTGACGTTTATATGAATAACAACTCAAAACACAGCTTAAAGTGACTCACTAGTTTTTGGAGTAAAAAAAAATTCTATATAGATATTTATTGTAAATAATGGCTAATAAATAAGCTTTCTCATTAATAAACCAAAACAAATGAAGAATAGCTACTAGAGGAATTTTCTTAACTCTTATATGTATTGAGGCACTTAAATCGAAACCTATCAATAATTGGGATTTTATATGCATACGTACAAACTGATTTAAAGATGTGGTTTTACTACACTTTCTATTCCATAAAACTAAATCTTTCCTGAGCTATCTTATGTAACAAGTATAAACCTCTAATAGCACAAATCTCTTACTTAGAGGTAAAAGTAAGAAATGTGTGATAACATAGTTTAATAATAATATATTTAAAATTGTATATTTTTAAAAAAAACATATATTTAAATGTTTTATAAGTAAGAAAGTCTGAATTATTTACCTTCTACCATACTGTAACTCTTCTGAATCAATAGTTACTACATAAGTCAGTCAACTTTAAAACCAAAATAACTAGACACATTAAATACGTCCACAAAAAAAACATTTACTTTAAAATAAAAACGTTACAACTCTAACTTTAATAACTGAACGTGCAATTTCATATTAATACAAATAATGAAAACGTACATAGCGGGCAGTTCATTGCTTAGAAATTTTTTTAAGCTAGATTTTTTAACAGAAAAAGTTCTTGAGGAAACATATTAAATTTAGTTTGCAATAGACAATCATTGGACCCGCAGTGGATTCAAGTGTACCTTTGGTGTATTAATGAAACGATGGCTCCAGCAAACAGTTTTAATTTGGAGCATTGTTTTAACTTATGTTGCCTTATATTGTTTTGAACAAGAAGTAGAACAAACGTTTACTTCTTTTATTGCTTTCCCCAATATGTAACGTTAAAGAAAAAGGTTGTTAAGTTGTTGTGTTAGTGAACAGGTGAACAGGAACTCTTGTTTACGATACTTTGTTGATTTTTAGTGATACGGTATTTAAATTTGTGAAATATTAAAAGCGAGAGCGAACAAAATTCAAACCGTCTATTGTGTATCACTTATATACACATGCTATACCATTTATATATTATTTGATTATAATTTACTTCAAACACGCTGGGGCTCAGTACAGTCCTTCAGAATGGGCTTGGCAATCCTGAAGAACCCAAACTGGATGGACAGATTTTTTACTTATATCTCTTGGATTAGATATTTACCTTTCTTCTTGCCAATCAGGTCACTATTGTTCTCTTCCGACCCTGGAACTATTATAGTAACAAGAAGATTTTACCTTTAAGCAAAAAGAGGAAGAAATATATTTCATAACAACTAATATACATAATAAATATATTACAAGTGTAAGGAACACTTTTAAGTGTCGAAATATATAATCATTAATGATTTTATCCTTTATCTTATGATGTCCTTGATTGAAGTCTCTGTGTAGAGTCATGAGTTCCATTAAACTTCATTTTAGGTTCTCTTGTGTTCCACCTTTATACCACGTTTCTTACTCTAGCCAATACAATTTTCAGTCTTTTTTAGAAAGTCAAAGAAAACTAAGTAAAATCTTGTCAAAATTAAAAGTAATTAAGAAAATGTTACCTCAATATATCGGTCAGTGAATTATCAAATCCTCTTTTTAATCCATTGACGCGTTTTGGTATTATCATAAATCAAGAGTATGTTCGCCGATACTTCACATTAAAACAACACAAACCACAACAAAAAAGAATAAATGAACAATTTTATTCATAAAAATTAAAATTGAAACTGAAGGCCTTAAGAACATGTGCAGGTTTAAAGATATTATGATATACTAAACATTATTTAGAAGACCTTCAATTATCAGATGAACTTTTATCAATTGAGTTGTGCTGATAATTCATTGCCGTTTTATTAAGCTATTTGGAATGGAGTGGAAGCTGTTCATTGAGTACTATATTATCTTGTTTTAATTTGAAGGCTTCATAAATCTCAAACTCCTCTAAAGCATCCGTAATGAGTCCTTTCTTACTATATGTAAAAGTGTTCAATTAGTATAATAATGCTTGAACTCCATCAGGTGTTCAGCATATTTAGAATATAATTTACATTTTTATATCGGCAGATGGTCCTTAAATCTATCTTTAAAAGATCTGGCTTTTTTTCTTATAAAAACGTTATCACAATCATTGCAGTTCAATTTATATATTGCAGTTTTATGATCTTTAGAGATTTTATGTTGTTTTGTGTTTTTTTTATTATTATTAGTAATTCTATGAGTAATTAGTATATTATGCTTAATTATAATATTCTTTAAAATATTATGCATTATTGAAGTTAATTCAACACCAATATACCACTTATTCTCTTTCTCTTTATAATCGCTAATTTATATATTTCATGTTTTTTAATCAAAGATTCTATTATAGAACAGTCACAGCTAATTGCTCGAGAAATGAATTTATTAGTGTTTACTTCATCTAAAAGATTTTGGTTGTTAATAAGGACATTATGGATACAATGCACTAAACTGTTGTTGGCTGCCAATTCTCTTGTTATCGGATGGTAAGATTTCTCATGTATGGTGGCATTAGTTGTTTTGGTTTTCTATAGATATTATATAACAATTTGTTAATGATAAGATCCTTTTTCACAGTTAAATCAAGAATTTCAAACATATTTTCACTTTGAGTTTCAATGGTAAACTGTATTTTGTTATTTAAGTTATTTATATAAATTTTTATATTTAAAATTTGTAGTAAAATACAATTAAAAACAATGAAAGTATCATCAACATATCTACCATAAAAGACAATCTTATCTATAAGTCTATGTTTGTCACCCATGGTTTATTCTCATTGATGCCATTCCGAAACGCGTCAATGAATTAACCAGGGGACTTGATAATAAGTAACTGGTGGATATATTAAGGAAATATTTTATTTTATATAACTTTTACTGTTCATACAGAACGTGACTTGGAACCTACACAGTGAATTGCAAATCTTGTGTCATTTACTAAATAAAAAAATTGCATTGTTCCAAACCAGTGTGTTCTCAAGTTTTCAAAATTGCAAACTATTGTTAATCTCGCATTATCTTGAGTCTATTCTAAATTACCTGCAGAACTATATGTAAGACAAATTGAATGAATTTCAATTTAAATACACACGATTAGAATTAACTGAATTTAGATGTAATTATGATATAACTTTCTAGCTTCGTAACGTTTGAATAATTAGTTTAAAGTGTCATTGTTTCCAATAAAAAAAAGAATATATAGTTTTTCTAAGATATTATTACGAATAATGTTATCTATATGTCTGTATAAAGCTAGTTTCTACTGAACTGTTGTTTTAAATTACAATTTTTATATTATGAAAACATGAAACACTAAAGAACATAAACTGTTGAAGTGATGATTTAATTTATTACACTATTATGTAATATAGCGGCATAACTATTGATATTTTAAACATTTTATTAAATTACCAATATATAGTTATTCAGTTTAAAGAACCTCACACAGTACTATATGTTAGATTACATAATCAGACCGTTAGGCGTTTGTGTTTACATATTTGTTTAAATTATTACTAGAGGAATAGTAAATTATTAGATTTTAAAAAACATCAGTTGTGTTTTAGATATTTAAGTTTGGATATTACCAGAAAAATTCCAAGATGTGACTGAAATTTTCCATATGATGGAAATATTTTGTATTTACGTGTAAAGATAAGAAAGTTATATTCTCTAATATTTAAGCAAATTTTCTGCTTAAGTGTTTTGTAATTTGTTGAGATAGCCTAGCAAATTATCTAAAAATTCCTCCACACTTAAGGGGGTTATTTTATATAATAGCAATAATAAGTCTATCGTGTTTTCTTCAGTTGTTAGGAGATATTTACTTAATTTAATGACATTAGACCTAAACAATAAATAATGTAGAAATTCCTTAATCACCCCCCATAACTTATATATTTAATTTTGATTGTTTTCAATTTGATTCAAAACCAATATCAATGCTACACGTCGAGAAAAATGAACAAAAAAACATGAGCTATTTAAATATAATGAAACATAACACAAGTTATACTGTACTGTATATTGTTTGGAAGTCCGTCGACATTACCTGATACAAATATAATAACGTCATTTATGTAAGTCAGTTTTCAAGAAGCCTCAATTTATATACCTCTTTTATTGCTATAAAATAAATGATTAGTGTATTAGAATGTTTATGAAATAAATTCAGAATTCATTGAACACAATATGTCAAATAAGTGTTAATTAATTAAGTAATTTACAGTATTAAGTTTATGTCTTTAATAGAAAAACCTATAGGTTGAATATATTTTAACTGTTTGGTTAGTCAACACTTTTGACTCTAATAAAATTTTGAAATTACGATATCGTCAATAATATTTTGCTCAGTTCAAATGTTGGTAAAAAGTCATAATCATAGGTTAAGTCGTTTTCCAGACACGAAGATTAGGTTATAAATATATTTCCATATTCACACAGGGAGAAATAATCCAATGATAGTGAAACCAATTTGAATCCAATTTGGGTCTATTGTATATCAAAGAATTATATCCGTGTTTCCTTGTAGGTGAAGATCAGAGTTGCATTATAAACCCTAAAGATATAACGGTTTTACAACAAATAGAGTACATTTAATATTGGGAGCTATTATTCATTCCCATAATCACCTCTATGGGGTTTATAGCTCCAGGTTTTTACTCCAGGCAAAGCTTTTACACTAAATTGGGTTTAGATAAACCTTCTCGTTTTACATTAACTGTAAATATTGTTGAAGATTGAATTACGGATTTCAAATCAGTTGAAAAGCTTCTTTATAAACTGAAAAGCATTAGGCATATTACGTTTCTACTCTAACTTAAATTAAATTCAAACATTCTCCATACTGGAAAGGGACTTACACGTACTTTCGTTATAATGTTTCAACTTTACGAGGATGACCAAATATTATTTAACGTTTTTAGTGTTTCATATTTTTATTATTATTCCTATGTTTTCTAGACAGTTCGTTTGGTGTTTGTATAAATTGTAGGAAACAAATTTGGCTTAGATTTATATCGATTTGGCACACACACACAAAGAACGAAACATGACAAAAATTAAAACGATTAAGAACATAAAATTGAGGTGATTCCACGGGTATTCGGGGATCACCGTATCTAGATCACGGCATAGATATGCGATGCGCGCGCACCGAAGTCAAGACAAACTACAGTCGTCCACAGTGCGCCTAAGTCAGCGGACGTAAGTTGCGCGTTGTTACAATTTAACCTTTTAGTAATAAACCTAAATGGCTACCTAAACCCTTAATTCCAGGGTCGGATCGACCCTCGGGTGTTACGTAGTCATTAGTAGGTCATCCGACTAATATTGAAAACGAATTATTATGACCAGAAGGGTTAACGTAATTCTCCCATTACGCCTGTCCCCAACCGTAAGTTCTAAACGATAAGTTAAGTAATTATAATAATTAATTAGTTAGTTTAGTAATTAAATTATATCTCATCATAAGCTGGCTGTGAACATAGTGATTAGTTGGGTTTGAGACTAAGGGTTAATTAACGATCGAATATATTTACTGTGGAAGTCCTAACAGGTTTTTCTTAAAACCCTCCTTCCGGAACCTTAAGCGGTTCGAACGTCTGGACCAATGGAATAACCAGAGCAGATGTTCGCCTCACTTGGTAGCAGAGACGTTCGCCGCAGTTGGTAGCATAGTGTAGTTACGATCCACGGACCTCTGGGTTATGGCCCCAGCACGCTTCCAATTTTTGTTCTATATCCTCAATAATCAAACGCTGCTGAATAATATATAATATATATAATATAATATAATAATAATATAATATAATAATATACATTGTTCAGATATAGAAGAGCTTGATAGACAGTCTCTAACGAAGTCTCTAACGATAGACAGTCTACAAACTACAACAGTCTCATTCATTGTAGTTGTTGGTCCTTTATTTGGAAAATCACAAAATACAAGTGTTCTTCATGAAATGAGGATTTCTATGTTGCTCTTCTCTTGATTTTACATCTTCAATCCAGTTAAAAGTTTCCAAAAGTGCATTCTTTAGAGAGTGGACTTCAGCTCTTTGTGCTGCTGTAGTTTCTTTAAGATCTTTAAAAAAAAGCTTCAAGAGATTGGACCTGTTGTTCAATAAATTCTTTTCCTTCTTCTAAACCTATATGTATATTTATTTTACTACGCAGTTTATGCTCCTCAATTTCAGCATTAAAAATAGCCACTTCTTCATTGATGGCTGCCATGATGACAGCGTCATTTTTCGCAGATGCTGCATCCTTTGCCTCTTCGCCTGATTTTACTGGTGTTATATCAATTAACTGAGATGCAACTGGTTATGTTCTTTTAACTTCAACTGGCATAATATTTACTACAGGCTTGCAAGTCGTTTGAACCTTTGGTGAACTTGAAGGGAAGGAGTACGTAGGTGCTAATGGCGCAGAAGCTGGTGTAGATGATTGACTGATGCCTCCAGCAAAGATTGCAACTGGAGTGATGGTAAGTTGAGTTCCAGTCAAAGTAAATGATTTTGTGAATTTAGAACCTATTCCAAAAAGGCTTGTAATTACAAGCCTTTTTGGAATGGGTTCTAAATTCACAAAATTGGTGCTGATGATGCAGGAGTAGATGTTGCCGCTGGAAATTCTTTTGTGCTTGAAAGTTGAGAGTTAGCTGTAGTCAATGATATAGTAGGATTTGTAGCAGAAACCCATTTATGTACGGAACCGGCTTGATATTGGTTCATTCCTAAGCAATTAGGTTGAGGTTGAGAAACAGACTGTGCTAGAGCCACTGCAAGAGGTTGAGCTTGTGTTTGAACTTGAACCACAGTCTGAACTGCTTGGATTTATGTGGGTGTAGACATCCAAGATTCTGTAGGCGCTGCTGCTTTCGCAGGTAGCAGAGACGTTCGCCGCAAAATGATGAACATTTATATCCTATATTATGTAAAAATTTGAAAAGAAAATTTAGTGAAGACAATTTCTTGTAAGTCATAAAATATATTAAGACTGGGCACCAGACGTCAACTGTATAGTTTTTTGTGCGACCATCCAATATAGTGATCGTAGTTCACAGTATGGGTAGAAGATAATATACTTGTTATAACGTTTTAATACAATCCACTGTTTACTACGGTTAGCTTTTTTTATAAATTATTTTGCAAACTTTAATAATATAGTTATAATAGTATTTTTTTTAGTAACTGAATAGATTGTCGAAAAAGATTGGACGTGATTTGGGACCGAAAATGAATATAACATTCACTCACGTTTGACCCAAATGCCTTTTGTAAAATTTATAAACCAGCAATTTAATTAAAACTTAAATTACTTTTAATGATTCACTTTATTTATTTGGTCTTGTTTTCATATAGATATCTTTTTCATTTTAATGCTTTTAATATATACTTCTCTTTCGATTTTCTCAGTATTGACTATTATACTATATATATATATATATATATATATATATATATATATATATATATATATATATATATATATATATATATATATACGCTTGTTTTATTTGTTGAGAAAAAGCTTTTCACTAATTTTAAAATCACTGTATTATTCCTCCATCAACAATAACAGTTTTCAGATTTAAAAATGTGTGCAAAAATCATGATTATCGGTCAAATCGTTTTAGAAATACAGAATTTGTACTTTAAATTTTGATTCTTTTTTGGGAGGAAAACACTAACCAAAGGTAAAACCATAAGAACAAAATGAAAGAATTACAAATGAAGTACCATCCACCATTTTCCTATAAGCCCACTACTATAAAAGGATAATATTAGGGAGATCTTATACTTTCAATGTACAGTGGTATTAGTTCAAAGTTTGAAAGGGGGAAATTACAACAAACAGAATACGTTTAATGTTAGGAGGTATTATTCATTTTAAGAATCTCCTCTGTGAGGTTACTCTGGGGAAATAATTTTACATGGAATTGCTTTTAAATAAGGCATCTCGTTTTCCATTAGCTTTAATGTTGTACGAAATGGAATTACAGACTTCAAATCAGAACAAAAGCTTCTTTATAAACTGATAAACATTAGGAATTTTACATTTCCACTACATCTTAATTTCAATTCAAACATTCTTCCCAAGTAAAATATATATCTTCAGACTTTCATGGGCTTGAAAATATTTTCATCTTTAGAATAAATGTATGCAGTAAACTAATTCTAAAAATAATATGAATTACAAGATTTGATTATTATAAATTGAATTACAACAATAAATATCAACAAACGCAAAAACTATATTGAATCAAAATAGTATTTTTTTCCAAAGAACAATTTGCAGTACATCGTAAAAGACCAGTAGTATTGGGAATTAAAGCATTGAATTTTATTACACCCGTCGTTCAAAATAAATTGTAAAACTGTATTGACATATTATACTTCGTTCTGTATCTGTTTACTGATTGTAAATATATTTTATTGAATACAAATTGTTGAAATTTTACTGCTTAGTTTATTGTGAGCTATCAACCTACTTATGTGTTATCTAACATAACAAATTATATAAGAGAGAAAATAGAATGTTTACGAGTGTATTATATGATTGCATAGAGTACAGAATCGGAAATACAATAATTAAATAATTAAGTACTTGTATCAATATTGAAAACTAAATAGTTTAATGATTCATTACGCAAAATTTATTTCATTAAATAGAAAAAAATCTAGGAATCATTCACCTTTATTTTCTATAATAACAATAACAAAATTGTAAAAATGTTACAGAATATTGGAACTTGTCTTTTCCATAGTCTGCTAGACAAGGATGTGAAACGTGATATTGACAAAATATTTCTTCCAGATGAAGGTTTTGCCACTGTTTTATTAGTTACCTGTATACGATTTATAGGACATGTTTCTTAATTTCGGCTACAGACAAGTAATCACGTGTCATTATCTCAGGGAACCAAAAACACATCGTATTTTCAACAACATCGTCGTTGTTGTTTTCGTTATCGTCTCTACAATAGCACCACACAAATTACCGTAAGTACTCAAAACTTAGTATAGGAGACTACAGTATGCTCATAAAGATACCTAACAGAGTAATTCAATTAAAATTCTTCAAAATCGTTATTTTAAAAGTGTTTTGTACATACCTCATATTTTACTCAATTTATAACACTAATTTAAATAAATAGCTGTACATTTCAGCTCTGCTCCAACTCATATGTAACTTACATATTATTACACCAACTCATAATAAGAAACAATAGTGTTTTTATCTAACAAAATATTTCTTAACAAAGTCATCCCAATAAAATGCGATATTCGTATAGTTACGATGGCCTCCTCACAGAGATGACGCTCTTTAACGACAACAACAAGCCCTGCCAGGGCCACGAATCTAACATAAGCCAAGTGAGTTTAAACTTTTTAATACATACCAGGCTCATTAGTCTTTTATGATGTCTAAAAACTAGTAACAATTACGAGTTACTGAAAACCTGTGTAACAATTTTTTTAATCAAACTTACCCTACTGGATAAAAACCCTTGGCTCTACCGATTCAATTTAACACATAAACAAGGAACTAACAAATACATTTAGATGATCTGCTTTATTATGTTGTATGACAGAAATGGTTACGTACCCATCTACTTGTTTTTATTTAATTCTATCAGGAAGAACAATGTATATAAGATATTTTAAATTCTTTGTAGGCTAGTAACCATAAATAAGCTATAGTTTTGATTCTTTTTAAACACAAATACAATAAATGATTGGACCTTATTACCATTTACAGACTTTATAGAACTCTTCTTCTTATATTGTACCAAAGACTATAAATTGTTATTTTTCTAGATTAAGATTTGATAACCCAATCGTTTTCCAATTCATAAATTGTGAATTCAGTTACTTATTTGTAATTAAGTTCAATTGTCGCATTAAAGTGAAAATGTTAACTAATTATTATTATTAAATCTATTGTTATTTGTGTAATTTACTTGTAATATTGTGATTATGTGTTTAGCAGTATGTTATGAAATTTAACTTTCAAAGAAAATTTTGAAAATGGACCTAATTATTTTGAAACTGTAGTCGCATTAAGAAACTGAACACAGGAACACGTTAGGTTATATTTGTTAAACTTCTTTTACTTACGTAGTATTAAGATCCAAAAAACTAATAAAAGATAAAAAATTACAATTCCAATATTCAATCTAACTTATACTTTACTTTCTACACATATGAAGTAAAGTTATGGGTAGGGTATACAAATCGAAGTAGAGATTTTTCTTACTGTATCCGTTTTAAGGTATGAGTCCATAAAAGGAGGTTTTGGAAGAATGCCTTTACGTCGTATTAGCAGAGTCGTAAAAAAGCTCAAACATTTGGGCAGATTTTAAAAACATTTTGGCATGGTCTGTCTCACATATCTTGCTAGCTCAAAATTTGGAGGCAACAGCCATAAAAAAAGCGATAACAAAAAATCAATTTTATGATAACTTGTTCTAACAATTTCCATCACATTTTGTTGGAACATTGCCTCTTACGAGCTCAAACAAAACATATTTGTCGCCTTTTCTTAAAAAAATGGAAGCTCATGAGATATCTGTAAAAAGACAAAATAATAATAAAATACAATCGTGTTATAAAATATTTAATTTCAGTACTACCGATTTCATCTAAATTTAAGTGAAAAATGAAAATTAATAACCCAAACACGTGTACGAAATTTCAAGAAAAAATAGTACTATTCAGGAATAATAAAGGGAAAGAAAAAATTAACGTTAACCGTCGTCAATTAAAAACTAGATTTTCAACAATTACGATTTACCCCAAAGATACGACTATTGCACTTTCGAAGCTATTTCACACCCTTCTTTAAATATGTGCAATTTTTTTCCAATGATGTTGTCCATAGTTCATTTTAATGCGTTCTTAAATAAAATTATTGGAACCATTCCAAATGTAATCACAAATTTAAAGCGACAACAACAGATTTTTATACCTTAGTTTTTTACACAAATAATGTGTTTATAAGCAAAACTGTGATAAGACAACTCGATGAATCAGAATGAATAAATTCCATACCTGTATTACATCGTTTCAGATAAATCTCGAAATTGTTTAGTGACTGGTATAATGTATAATTTAATGTTAATAATAACGATAATGATTAAAAATGTTTGATTAATATGGTTTATATTCCCATTTTTTATATTTAGTGGCAACTAAACCAAAATAAATTGAAGTAAAGCTGCAAAAAGAATTTAAATAAATAACCTGTATAACAATAAATAATTATTTACGTTTTCATCTCTCTCTCTCTCTCTCTCTCTCTCTCTCTCTCTCTCTCTCTCTCTCTCTCTCTCTCTCTCTCCCCTCTCCCTCCTTCCAGTTAACGTTCAATTGTCCATTCCAGTAGCTAGTAATTTCCACTTTAATATACATTTCAGTCACACTCCTTAACTTTTGGAATTAATTTTTGTTTCGGTTATAATTTTCTTCTGCTATTGTTATGAAATTAGTACCTTTCTTATTTTCATTAAAAAGTGCTTAAATTTTTTTTAATTACTTAATAATTGTCGCATTATTTATTTTACTTCTTTCACTACCTTCTATCTTTTCTTTTATCTTATATTGTAGTTTAACTTTTTCATTATCTTGAAACTCATTTTACAATCAAGAATGTTTAATTTCTCTCATTGTTGAAGAATCTTTAGTTTCATACTTTTCCATGGTGTAATTAAAATTTTAATTTAATTCCTCACATTAAACTATGTTAAACACATTTGATTTCTGCTCTTGATGGACGTAATTATATATTTATTTTAAATTAGTGATTTTAAGTCGAAAAATTATCGCAGTCATCATTGCTTTTATCACAAACAATATCTCAAAATAGCATATAACGGTTCTCCGCATACAATTAAGGGGGTCACTGCATACACTAAAAATTCGGATAATTTTTCGTGTGTTCTGGTATTGTTGCTTTTTTCTATTCTGCTTATAACTATATAACACTAAGCCATCCTCAACCTAATTTATTTAAATTTGAATGAGACCATATTCTTAGTTTTTCTGCTAAAACCTGGCACCCTGGAGTCTAACTCTTTCTTACCTACACCCAGAATAACAATGTCATTTGGAGTTACGTTACGAAAAACATATTTGTTAGGCTAAACGCTTCAAAATTTGGAATATACATTGCAGTTTGTAACTTTAATGGATGAAATATAAGTACCTGCAGTTTTATTGACAAATATAGCCTAAAACCAAGCAAACATTGAGTTTATGCAATGAAAATTGGATTTTTATGTTTTATTATTGTTTAGAATCTCTGGTTTATTTTACAAATTCTTGATACACTCTAATACATAGGCCATGATTATATCAAGCTCTAAAAAATCAAGCTAAAAAAATGCATCGATTAGGTTTTTTTTTTACAGAAAAAAATTACAACTTTAAAAATGTGTGTTTTCTGTGTTTCTCTGTCATGAAGTACACAATACAAGGTTTCGCGATAAACAGACAACTTTGTATGATCTTCAGTATGGAATCCATAACTTAAGACAGATTTTACCCAAATATAATCACCATCTGAAAGAGTGTCACGATATGAGTTTATTGGTTGGGAAGTGTTTGGAGTTGAAATACAGAAAATTATATCTCTGTTCTGGTGACGTTTGATAAGGTCTAGATTTGATAAGAAGTAAATGATTCTCATAGTGAATGTAAGGTGGTTCTACTTGCGCCGCACAGCACAGAATAGTATTTATGCAAGTGAGAATAAGATATGTTTCAGAATTAAAACTAAATGTAACAAAATTTTAAACTACTTGTTATTTCAATTGGTTGTTTAAAAATGTCATAAAAGTATGTTTCAAAACAAAAATAATGAGAGTATAGAGTAAAATAAAATAACCTAAAACCGACTAAAGATTTTTCTTTATCACCACATTCTTTTCTGTAAAAAAATTAAACCTAGATCGCTCATAGATCCATTCTTGTGATCCATATTCAAATGACTATTTTGGGTAAGGGAAAATTTGGGTCATAAATTTAAAATTGTCTATTTCAACTCAGTATACAACGCAGTACAGGGATTTTAAAGTAAGCATCAATTTATTCTGGAACATTTCACCATGAAGAGTAATGTAATCCTTTACACATTCATGAAGTCAAATTCAATGAAACCCTCTGTAAGAGGGCTTTACCTTAAAACGCTTTTCTAATTTACTGCAGTAATTGAATTTCTCTGTTACTGAGTTGTCGGTCGACTTGTTTAGTGACGTACAGGTCATTTATTAAAGTCATCCATTCAAGTAATCTAATTATGTGAATTTATTTTATTTTAAACGGAACTTGTTTTTTACAAATTAATATTTGTAGTTTGTTAATATAAATGTATAAACACGTGTTAGTTATTATGTATATATGTATATATATATATATATATATATATATATATATATATATATATATATATATATACAACCAACGTTAGCCACACAATAAATATGAATAACTAAAATATTAATAAAACATTGATTAATAATAGTTAATAAAATGAAAACTGAAATAATTAACAATAAAATAATTAAAATTAGTTTATATGTTTCAGAGTATTGTCATAATGTTATTTTAAAACGACAATAAATATTTAGTAACATATTTGGAATTTTTACAAATATTTAATTACGAGTTCTTAAATTTTTTTTCAAAATTTATTATTTTTCTTTTTAATAAACTATTAAGCTATTTATTACATTTTCCTCCTTGAAAATTTCTCCCGAAATTCTTTCTCAATAATTTAGGGTCTAAAAAACGAAATGTATTATATACATCTCCACTATAACGTAAAGTGTGGACTGTTGTATAAAAATGGTAACATATGTATACCCACCCACCTATTGCTTAGAATAATATTTTGGTACAATTTTTCATTTGGATAAATTAACTATAGTTTAACATAATACGTGAAATATGTGTCCTAGTTCTTACAATACACTATTGGTCACTTGATGGCGCAAAAATTATAAAAAGCGACTAATCGCTTAATCATTCGCAAAAAAAAAACATTATTCGTGGTCAATATTAGGCCTATATGATTTTAAATATTCAAATTACATTATTTGTCAATTTCATACTTTTACATTTACTAAAATGCAATTTAAATGTATTGAATTGGGATGTTGTATTTTCAACTATATTAACATTTCAACCCCGTCCACACTGATATAGTGAAGGCACTTTGGCATTAAGGTTCTGTTCAGCATTACCATTAGGGAAATATAATCCATAACGTGTTCACAAAGAAGTATTCGTTGAGTCGTACTTTAATAAGGTTTTACTTTAAATAACTTTAGGAATTTATTGTAATAATTAACTGTCTACGAAACTGAATTATCTACAGTTTAATTGTATCCATTAGGTGAATAAGAATTATTTAGTGTTTTATTATTGAAATTGTAAATAATAACTATATAGAACAACCTTCATCCACAACTTATGAAATCATACTTTTTAATTTAACTTTTTTAAATATACTTGAAATATTAATGTATCATCTTTAAAAAACTAATAAATTTAATATCGTTGATAAATGATGGCTTTTATTTTACCATTTTATAGTTAGTAATTCATTAGAACACATATACGTATCTCAAATTACAACTATGTAATAAATACAAATGGCATTTAATTTAAAGTATACTCATGTATATATATATATATACATACTATAAATTACCTGCTAATTGTATTTACATGTATTCAGTTTTAGTATTAACCCAACTAGTACTTTACTAGAAACAATTGCAAAGACATTTTATGAGACATGAAATTTCTAACAAGTGTAATGCATCCTTTTGTAGTTACATTATATCCTACAGTGTGCACTGTTGCATAAAGTTTCCGTCAGGAGGAATGTAATGACAGTCAATGCAACGTATTATTGTATGATGCAGTTTGTAGCCTGTATAAATTAACCATATTAAAACATAATGTGTGAAATATGTATAGAAGTTCTCGTAATTCATAATTTAGCGTTAAGTAAAGACTCTAAAATATCAATCTTGATGATAAGATTTTGAAATGAATACCTTTTTTCAGGGATATTGACATTTTAACATTTAACTACAAACAGTTTAATTAAATTTTCACAAAACAACCTTCTTAAACATAACTAAAGCTATGTTAAGTTATTTACATTTATCTATCTCATAAAAGGTTGTACCTAAGCAACATTTTTCTAAAAATTAACAGAAGTGTACAAATTTATTGCCATAAATAAATTAAGTTAAATTTCTCAAAACTCATGTAGACGTTTACCTAAAACTCTATGAGAGAGCAGTCTACCAGAGTGGTGCAATATGATCTTTATTTATTATGAAAAAAAATTATCAAAACACTACTTGTTTTGGGAGCAAATGTTCCTCAAACAGTATTTATTGTTGGAAAAACTTACTTCTGTCAACATTCTAATTAATTGGTATATCTAAAGTCCCTTACTAGCTTTGCGAGTTGATGTTTTAGGACTACGTGCATACTTAGCTTCAATTCTCTCCACAGCGTCCTCCGGGGTCTGTAGACGGAACGAACTTTTCTTGGCACACAAACTCCCAGTTGTCTCAAACTGCCTCACCCAACGAGCTATGGAGTTCTGATCGGGAGGATCCTTTCTGAATGTTGTTCGAAAGTTCCGTTTAACACTAATAAAAACATGAATTCGAGCGAACTCCAAAACACAAAACGCATTTTCTTGCTTTGTGGTAGCCATTTGATAAACGGATTAGCGTTAGTCAACCAAGCAACCAAAACAAAATATGACCTTATCAAAACAAACTTAAAAACATGCCCTTTCGATTGTTGAAATAATCAGCTGTTTGAATTCATGTAAAAAAAGTACCAACTGTTTAGTTAAGCGACAGTCAACCAAGCAACGAAAATTTAATATAAAATGTATATAATCGTTTTTGCCTGTAGACACTCGATGTTAGACCGACGTAATTTAAAAAAAACAACATATTTTTGGTATCATTGAACATCAAAAAGTCATTTTTTGACGCCTTATACTATGTATGTAATAATTAACAAAGTGTCAAATTTATTGTATCTTGGAATACTCTTTTAAATTGGTTTTTTTAGTATAACATTATGGTTTTGTTTGTGTGATGAAAAACTATTAAGCTGCCCACCTTAAATACCAAATTAAACTTACCGAGAATGAGAATTATTTTCATGGTAAGAGCTCTGCAGGTTCTCGATTTCGAATATTTAAGAGTTGTCTATCTGACTAAACCTCAGTCTATATTTTTATCACTCTTTATCACTAGATCCAGATATACAATTGATTTTATATTTTTAAGTTTGAAATTCTACGACTAACATAAAATCGATTGTTTATTCTTTTTATAAATAAAATCGTGTAATAGTATAGAATGATAATGAATGCATTAAAGAAAGAATTATGGATTAAAATGGGAAAGGATTTTAGAAGTTTTATAATGGTTTATTTTTATATAGGGGTTTTCTAGTAGTATTTAGAAATTGATGTAAAAGCTTGGCGTCAAAACGATTGTTTGAATTGAATAACCATTGTTAAACTAAACGACTGCACTTTACGTAAGTTTAGTATTCATCAATTAAATATTAGCAAGTCATTAATACAATCATTAATACTTAAAAGAAATATTACGAAATTAATGGTAAAAATGATAGTATTTTAAGTAATCTAT
The DNA here is from genome assembly GCA_963513935.1 of Aphrophora alni. Taxonomy (NCBI): domain Eukaryota; kingdom Metazoa; phylum Arthropoda; class Insecta; order Hemiptera; family Aphrophoridae; genus Aphrophora; species Aphrophora alni. The sequence continues at coordinate 35,295,448 of OY740770.1, forward strand.
ACCCTATAGCTTAGTAGTTGTGTAGGTATATAGAAACTAAAAGGAAATAAATAACTTTTGGTTGATTTTTAATACTTTTTTGGTTTGAATGCAAACAAAATTGAAATATATGTTAAATCAATTATTACCTTTATTTATATTGTTATTTATTTAATTATAATAAAGGTCCCTTCCCTGAAACTAAAGGAGACAACTCAACCAATTTGAACGTTGAGAATTACGCAATTTTCTTTGGCAAAACTTTGTTTTCAATAACTGGTATGAAAATATTGAGTTGCACCCAAGTCGCTAATTCCAAAAATGGTAAACTTTTTAACTTCAATTAAAATATAGTTTAAATAACAAATAACATATCTCAAAAGTTATAAGTTTTTATTTCTAACAGTTGAGGTGTTAAGGGATATTTTTTACAAACAGTATTACATTTTTGGTCACAAAATGTTAAATGTATAAATTAACGTTACCCATTAAATTACGCTTCGTATATATGTCAGTAAAAATTAAAATATTAAGACAGTTTAAATAAACTGTAAAAATTAATTGCAGAGAGAGTACATTCAAGAACATTAAAAAAAATCACTGAATGATATTTCTTTATTAATGTTATAAACATAAAACTTTTAGTTCCTGACAATGTAAACTTACTAAGGTCTTTGAAGAGTTTAAATACAAGCCACTTACTTTTCACGTTAATCTAACGCAAATTAAACAAAATTGAACTCAAATTAAAATATTTATATTAACCATTTATAAAATCAGCTTAGAGTCACTTTGATCGGATAATCACATTGAGATGATGCATATACTAATGCTAAGATAATTATGTTTTTATTTTTAAAAGTAGAAAAGGTCTTACGGATAAGACGTTCATTTTATTGAATTAAATTAGAAGTAAACTGCAAAGTGAGTTACTGTGGTAAATTAATGGTGTTACCAATTGTGCGTACTTTATATGAGAGTACTAAATGTAAAACTCTAATCTTAATTCATCTATTGTTTAGTTCACGACTTACCAGCAAGTTAAATTTTCCAGCAAGACCGAAACTCTTTCCTTATTTACAACAGTTAATTGCATATAGGTAAATCGGTAGTTTATATTTATCGTAGAGAGTTTTATTATAGGTATTAAATTTAATGATATATTATCAGAAACTTTTTGCCATGTTAGTAAGGTTAATGAAATACATTTGCATACACGCAAGAAGTTACTTTCATTTTCAAGTATTGATTATGACCTTTTTCTTAAATTATATTTTTTCTATAAATTTATATTTTAGTAATGGATAACTGAAATGTAATATTATATATTAAAATAATTATACAATTAGAATATTATTAAATTATAATAGGTAATTTTTATTCGAAAACTTTAAATATATATATATAATGTTTAGGCCTATTCAGGAGGCTCAAGTTAAGTAACATTACTTGATCTATATAATCTGATTTGTAGATTATTACTCTATAGGAACATGTTTAGTATTCTACACACGTATTCAATAAACACTACTACTATGGGAAAGCCAATAAGTTTGATGAAACTCGTAACGTAATCATCCATGTGTTACAGTGTGTGCAGGAGTCTTGAGAATCAAAATGATGCAATATTGAGAAACATTAGTACAAAGCACAGGCAATTTATATGTTAATCAAGTTTCGATTTTTTTATTGCAACTTGTAAAGTAATAATTTTATGTTTCCCTGTACGGCACGCTATTCAACGTTTATTATAACATAAATCAGATAGTAACTTACTTGTCATTATATTTATATGCTTGATTAGGTAATACCATTTGATTATATATATATATATATATATATATATATATATATATATATATATATAGTTCGACGAGCATGACATTTCTGCCGCCGCGGCGAGAATAGCATGCACGTAGATGAAAGAAGGCAGAAAAGTCGTGCTTGTAGATGACACGGCAGGAATGTTATGCTCGCAGATAAACTTTCTGATTTATACTTATTTATTTACCATTACGTTATTTAACTTTTTATTTTTTATTTATTGTTTTTTTGGATTATATTAATTTCATGCTGATATTACTTGGGAAAAAAATTGCGTAAAATTCCATATTCTTATTCGAATTAAAATTAAATAATAAAAATTTAACGTTCACGTACTTATTATTTAAAAAAAAAAAGTCGTTTAAATAAATCACTTTTTGAATTTGTTTTATTAATTACTGTCATTAGATCAAAAATTCAGTTTTCTTTCCTTTAAAACTAATTATCCTATAATTTACATTCATAACAAGAAATTATATACTATATTCTTTAGGCCTATATATATTTATTAGAGTTTGGTTTACCAAAATTACTTATATAAAATTACTTCCAACATTGAATATATATAATACTGTATATATCTAATATTTTATTTCAAGTCCATAATTTTAACCTTCGAAAATGTATTAAATAAAAAATAAATACCAATACTATTAAATAAATGACTTAATTTGACCATAAATAAAAAATTAGTTTTTTTTGTAATATAAGGCAAGTGTTATACAATATAACAATGTCTATAAAATAAAAACTCCACAATAAAATAAAACCTATACAATAAAAACTCCAGTTTGTGATATTTATTTTTTTTTATTCTAAGCAAGTGCGAAATGAAATTATTATTTACTAACCCCATTGTACTACTGGCCTAGCCTAGCCTACTCATCACAACATTTTACAGTAGGCCTAATAACTTTTGAATGCATTTGACAGGATTTATTTAATATAGTGTATACAGTATAAGTACATCAATTGAACCACTGAGTGGAAAAAGTGAATAACTCACTGGAATACAATTTTTCAGGAAACTAAAAAAACTTCGTAGTAATTGTTATAGTCTAGTTATAAAAAAACTTTGCACATGAAAAATGTTTATCGCTACATGGACAATGATTATACATTACCATTAGAACATTTTATTTTACCTTATCCCCACAAGAATATTTTAAGTTACATTTTTAAAAGTTATTCCCTTTTTCCACTCATTTAGTAAATATGTAGCATTTAAATCCAAAAAAGCACTTCCGCAATAACTTAACTCATTTCGTAAATATACATTCCACTTTCCGTCGCTTGACAGATGCTGGCATCTAGCGGCCCGCTCCTAAACCAAGCATCACCCGATACTTGAAACCAAAGTACATTTCGCCGGTCAAGCTAGCTTCTCGATTACCAGTCCACAGTCTACATGCGATAACAACATGGTCTACATTCTTCATAACTCCGTTAGTTAAAAGTTTTCTTCTTCTCTCAAAATCACCGTCTTTCAAATACATCATGTTAAATTACAGCTTGTGCGCCTTAGTCTAATAATCTGTTTCAAAAATGTTAAAATTAACCATCATTTTCTCGGTGCTACCTCACGTGATCTGCGACAGGATTTACCAGCTAATATGCTGGTAGGACAAATAGGAGAAATTGGAGAAATAAAGAAATTCTTGTCTCACATTGCACAAACCAACGAAACATCCTAACAAGTTTCGTCCTGTTGGCAAAACACGTTTTTTTTTGTATAACGTAACCTCACATTTTCAAGTGCATAAAAGTGATGTCTTTTTCTACAGCTGACTTTACAGAACTTTAACTAACTCATTTTGTATATGTGCCTAAATTTACTTTCGCAAATATGTGTTCCTTAAGACTATTTTCTAAATGTAGACCTGTGTAGTTAATTATAAAATATATATATAAAACAATTATTGGGTGGAGCCTGCATGCAATTTTCGGTCCTAACAACCTCCAAGAGGTTAATTTCCAAATTAAAATAATTGACGTCAATTAACAAAATTTCAAAATTCTAAATTCCTTTTTTTTGTTTGTTTAAAATATATAAATTTATTTGGCCAATATAGTTTTTAAGAAATTTTTCAAACCAGTTATATTATGTATCTTTAGTTTAGTGATAAACATGTTAACTATAGATATGATTTTTTGAACTTAAAATATCAAACTCTTTTATATTTTGTTAAATTCTGTAATTGTTTAAAAGCAAACTATCATCTTATAAACTAAAAAAGGGGGGGATAAGTTTTTTTTTTTCTTTTTTGAATCTTTTGATTAATTTTTTTTTATTATTATTATACTTTTACATTAAGGGCGTATAATCTTTTTTATTAATTATAATTCTGTGAATTATTAAGCTGTGCTCATTGTCTTTTTTTTTTTTATTGTTAAATTTTTGTAACTATAAATATCTATATTAAAAGGGGGGATAAATTTTTATTGAGCGTGGTTAAGACATTGTAGCTAAAATGCGAACCTCTCTTAGGTCCCTTCTGCAAAACAGCGTCGAGCCCGAAATGGGAAACTTCACCGAAGACATCCTCTTGCAACAGATAGCGTTAGCCCGGAACTCCTTGTTTGTCTTGCAAGACGACCTGGAGAACCTCGATTCCGAAAGAGGAATCAAAATGATTCGTGTTCGTGCGCGCATAAACGTCTTCGGAAGACGGCTAGAGTTCCTAAATCGGGTGCACACTGAACAAATAAAAGTAGCAGACAACAACGTGCCACGGGATCTGGCCGAGCTACATAACAATTTCGCTACGCTCAAAGAAAAATTTAAAGCCTTTGAGCAAACCGTTGCTCCTCTAAAACTAAACGTAAGCATCCCGCTAACGCCCTCTGGGGGAACCACTAAAGCTAGCTCTGCAGAGCCATCTCGGTCTAATGGGCCAAATCTCCTTGCGGACACGCCGCAGGCTGAGACTCAGCAAACTACACCTAGCAGCTCGAAAGGCTGTCAATACATTTCCTTATACGGAAAATTAAGTCATCCTGCCGAACAAATAATTAAGACAATTCCTCAGACAGATGGGTTCGACCTTGACAAATTATTAAATTTTTTTAAAATTTCTTTAAAAATAGTTAAAACTTACCCGGACGTAGCCTTAAACATTAATAATGTTCTGATGCCCTATGCTCAGGGCCCTTTAAATTCATGTCTGATTAGACATCAGGCATTTAATACCTTTCATAAAGAGGCCTTAAGTCTCTTTATACCATCAAAACGGTTAGCTTCTTTAGTGCAGGAGTTATTTTATAGGCCCCAGAAGACTAACGAGGCGGTGCACATCTTTGTAAATGAAATTAAAGAGGCTGCAGAAACACTTAATTTAGATAAGTCCGAATTGGAGGTCACGGACGTCATTCTGGAGGGACTGTCTCCGGAAGTCCGCAACTGTTTAGTTTTTGCGACTAAGCCTAAAAATTTCGCAGATCTAGATCGACTCTGCGCTCACGTAAATAACATCATGTACACTGACAGGCAAAGGGCTCCATTAAAGAGACCTGAGTTTAAAAGTCCTGATTTTAGACCTACAAGACCTGTAGTCTGTTACAGTTGCGGGCAGCCGGGACATAGAAGCCCAGAGTGTCGAAACCGGCCTCCAACAAGGCAATATCCTCCAAAAAAACGGAGGCAGGTTTGGAGTCTAGTTGGTAGCTCCAGGCCAGCCTCCCTTTCTAAAACCAACCACATCGGATTTAAACATAACACGAAACCACATTTTTTTAATAAACCTCCCTTTCAAAATTTAAACTCAATTTCCTATTCAAGAAGAAACAATTTCGGCAATAACATTCAAAATTACGTTACTCCCATCTGTTATCATTGTGGCATACCCGGTCACTATATCTGGGGCTGTAAATTCTTCTCTCTACGGAATAGGTCCAGGCAAACCTATTCCAGCTCTAAGCTTTCCAACTGCAAACTTCAAAAAAAGAATAACATTTCTCTTAAATCTAGGGGTCTGAACGATCAGTTTTTGCCTTTGGTGGAAGTAGCTTTTGGGCAAATTAAAGTTAAGGCTCTGCTGGACTCCGGTTCAGTAAGATGCGTCATTTCTAAAGCCCTTTTTAAAAAATTGAAGAACACCAAGGCTTTTAAATCCATCACCAGGGTGAAGGCTGATTGTGTCACGGCTTCTGGAAAAAGGTTGCCCATTTCCTACTCTTGTCGTCTTCATCTTAAAATGGAACATTGTAGTTGGAATGTGGATTTCCTGGTGGCGCATAAGTTGTCGTGTCCTCTGATCCTCGGGTCAGATTTCATATCTAAAACGGGACTGGTACTTGATCTTTCAGCAAAAAACTTCTATTTCAAATTTTCAAGGTCTATTGTTTTTCCTCTATGTAATTTTAGTAATTCTGCGTATAAACCTATAGTGTCCACAACATCTGAATCTACTGCTCCTGATCCTTTAGGTCATCTTCAAAAGGACGATAAAAACGCCATTTTAAAAATAATTAATGATTTTCCTCAGGTACTCACAAAAAGGTTAGGTTTAACACATCTAGTTGAATACGATATTCAACTGAAGGACAACACTCCGGTCAAGTGTTCTCCATACCAATTGGCACCTCCCAAAATGGAATACCTCCGCGAACACATCAACGAATTGTTAGATTCAGGAGTAGTAGAACCCAGCCGGTCGGCATATGCATCCCCTGTTTTTCTGGTTCAACATCCCGAAAAGAAAACAAGGATGGTGATTGATTATCGGAGGCTCAATCAAAACATCGTCGTCGAAGCGGTGCCGCTACCTAACTTACATCAAAGTTTTAACTGGTTTGTCGGTGCCAAATATTTCACAGTTTTCGATCTTAATTCAGCTTATCATCAAATCCCTTTGTCTCAAAAGTCCAAACAAATTACCAGCTTTTGTACTCCTTGGATGCTTTATCAGTTTACTCGAGTCCCTTTTGGACTCTGTACTGGTGCCCAAGTGCTTACCAGACTCTTGGATCAGGTCTTCCATGACATCAAATTCAAATTCATTTTTAATTATCTGGATGACCTAGTCATCTACTCCAAAACTTGGGAAGAGCATCAAAAACATCTTCGGGAAGTCCTTACTCGTTTGCGGCGGGCTGGCCTGACTGTTAACCCAGATAAGGTCCGTTTCGCTGTGAATGAGATAAGCTTTTTAGGACACCTAGTTTCTTCTCGTGGCGTGCAAATCGACCCATCTAGAACAAAGGCAATTAGAAATTTTCCGCAACCCAAGAACCCTAAGGCCGTTTCCAGATTTATTGGAATGGTCAATTTCTTTGCTAAATTCATTCCAAATTTCGCGGAGCACGCTGCGCCTCTAAATCTGCTTCGGAGGAAGGGCCAAAAATTCTCTTGGCAAGCTGAACAAGAGAAAGCTTTTAAACATCTTCGGGAGGCAATAACACAGCCTCCGGTTCTCCGGATGGCCGATTTCGCCAAACCATTCATCCTGCAAACGGATGCGAGCTCGGTGGCCCTTGGAGCAGTTCTACTCCAAGAAATTGACGGCTCACGACAGCCCATAGCGTACGCTTCACGTACTTTAACACCTGCAGAAAGAAAAGCCTCATCTGCATATGAAGCCGAATGCCTAGCAGTAGTTTTTGGAGTAGAGAAATTTAGGCAATATCTAGAGCATCGGGAATTCCTATTAGAAACCGACAACCAAGCCCTTTCTTGGCTTTTAGCACGTCCTCGTCAACTTGGTAAATTAGGCCGGTGGATTGCCAAGTTGACTTCATTGAAATTTAAGGTAGCGCACATAAGAGGAACTCAGAACATCATAGCAGACTCCCTCTCGCGCATGTTTGAACCGGAAAATTTCAACGAAGAAAATGTCACCTTTTCGTGTACCAGTCTCCTCACAAATTTTCCTCTAGCTTTTCATGACATCCAGACTCATCAAAAGGCCGACCCTATTTTGAAAAATATCATTGCCGACCTTGAACAGAACATCTCTTCAGAGAAGTACTGTTTAAGTAAAGGTGTACTCTGCCTGAAAAATCATCTGGAAAAGCCCACCAGAATTTATTTACCTCAGTCCTTAGTCGACCTGGTGATTAATTATCATCACGACTCCGTTGTGGGTGGTCATCTTGGAATACTTAAAACTTTGTTTAAGGTAAAGGAGAATTTCTATTGGCCAACTTTAAAACAGGATGTCACCTCTAAAGTGCGAGCTTGTTCGGTGTGCGCTGTAAGCAAACCTGCTCACAACTCCAAATTAGGATACCTTGCCTCAACGGTTCCCAATCGTCCCATGGAAAAATTACACATCGACTACGTCGGACAGCTTCCTAGGACAAAACAGGGCTACAACATGATACTGGTCGCAGTTGACCAGTTCTCAAAATTCACCTGGCTCATGCCTGTCAGAGATGCAACTTCCCACAGTACAATTAAGGCCTTAAGCCAAAACATTTTTCAAAATTTCGGTTTTCCAAAGATAATAATCTCTGACAATGCACAATGTTTTGTATCACATGTCTTCCGCAACTTTTGTTTTTCTCGCGGTATTAAGCATGCAACTTTATCTCCTTATCACCCCCAACCTAATAATGCGGAAAGACTCAACCGAAACCTTAAGGCAGCCCTTATCGCCTATCACTCCAAAAATCAATCCTCTTGGGACGACTCCCTTTGCTGGCTTCAGCTGGCTTTCAATTTCGCACATCATGAGACTCTTAAAGCAACACCTTTTAGTATTCTTTTTAATTTTCTCCCCAATACACCACTGAGTCTCAGCTGGAACATACATGATCTCCTTCCAAAACCTAATACTAATCCATCACAAGTTTGGCGCCAGGCCAAAGACAATATAATGAAAGCGCACCAAAAGGCCGAAAAGACCTATAACAAATTCAGGAAGCCTCATCTGTATAAAATCAACGATCTTGTCTGGTGTAAAACACACCCTCTTAGCTCTGCCATAGACAAGCGAGCTGCTAAATTGATGCCTCGATGGTCAGGTCCCTTCCGGATCATTGATTTTCTTACTCCAGTTACCGTTGCGCTTTCTTTCGCCAATTCACCTCGTTTTATTAAAAAAGCACACGTCGAGCAACTCAAACCTCATCATATAAATTAAATATTAACAAATTTCTAGAACCTTCTCCTTTACGATTTAATTTTCTTTCTGATCTTTCTTGGCCCGCACAAATTGTCATCTGGTAGTCTTCTTTCTATGCACTGCAGAACATAATAAAATACGGAACCAAGCCGTATTTCCTCTAAGCCAAATGCACATCTGTATGTTTGGGCATCGGTGGGCTGAGCTCTCCTAGAGCCCCTCCGTGCCGTAATCTTTATAGGTGTTTGCAGGCGAAGAGATATTGATTTTCCTTGTCCAGTGATATATCTCACTGTTTCCCGGACTTGACGCTTTTCAACCCATAGTCTGATCAACTATGAGGTTCCACTTTACGGCAATGGCCGCTACATGTACCTGACATGTTTCCCTATCTAGACATATCTTAACATCGAGCACTCCGCGGGTGTAATCGATGCGACGAGAATATAGAGAGCGTCATGAACTCTTCTGTTTCTTCGTCACCATAACGTCTTCGGACGAGGACATAGTGAGTCCATTTCCTTAACAGTTAAGTTTGGTGTATTTGTTCTTTGTTGTTTATCTTGGTGGAGGTATACTGACCGGTTCTGTCGAACTACATATAGTTAATGTGGCACTCGCCATGCATGTTAGTCTTAGTTGTTTTTTTTGTTTATCTCGAGGTCTAAAACACCTGTCTGAGAGGAAATTTTTTTTTTACCCCTTCAAGCACACTCTCTCTCCTTTTTCTAAATTTTGCGGGAGGCCCTTCTGGCCCCTTTTCTTTCTACACTAACTCCGTCTTTCGGGGGGGGAGAGCTGTAGCATTTAAATCCAAAAAAAGCACTTCCGCCATATAACTTAACTCATTTCGTAAATATACATTCTACTTTCCGTCGCTTGACAGATGCTGGCATCTAGCGGCCCGCTCCAAAACCAAGCATCACCTGATACTTGAAACCAAAGTACATTTCGCCGGTCAAGCTAGCTTCTCGATTACCAGTCCACAGTCTACATGCGATAACAACATGGTCTACATTCTTCATAACTCCGCTAGTTAAAAGTTTTCTTCTTCTCTCAAAATCACCGTCTTTCAAATACATCATGTTAAATTACAGCTCGTGCGCCTTAGTCTAATAATCTGTTTCAAAAATGTTAAAATTAACCATCATTTTCTCGGTGCTACCTCACGTGATCTGCGACAGGATTTACCAGGTACTACAACCTTACAGATTTTGTCATATTATAAATTTTGTTAATTTTTAAAATAATTTGTTAATTATCATGTTTTCTTTAAAATATGTATTTCATGTTTTATTCAATATTCTATTTTCTTTTGAAACTAAATGATTATAAAAAATTTCTTTTCTTAAAACATCATTTACAAAATTTTGCAAAGGCACATTTTACGTTTTGAACAATTTTGTGAAATAAGTGCAAACTAGTGTTGAACATTAAATGATCAGAATATGAACTTGTCAAATATAAAACAATTGAGGAAATTTCTTCTAAATCAGAAAATTTCGTTTTACAGACTTTTGCAAAATCTTACAAGTCTTATACAAGCTTTCTTTTAAACAAAATTAAAATATATATAAATAGATTTATAATAATCTAAGAAGCTTTTAAGTACCATCTTAACGAATTTCTGTTATACAATCAATTTTCTTTAATTTTGGCAAATAATCAGATATTTCTTTAATGATGAACATTAATGCTAAAACATGTCTGATTTTGTACAGACACTAAAAGAACATGTTTTTTGCTCACAGCTAATATGCTGGTAGGACAAATAGGAGAAATTGGAGAAATAAAGAAATTCTTGTCTCACATTGCACAAACCAACGAAACATCCTAACAAGTTTCGTCCTGTTGGCAAAACACGTTTTTTTTGTATAACGTAACCTCACATTTTCAAGTGCATAAAAGTGATGTCTTTTTCTACAGCTGACTTTACAGAACTTTAACTAACTCATTTTGTATATGTGCCTAAATTTACTTTCGCAAATATGTGTTCCTTAAGACTATTTTCTAAATGTAGACCTGTGTAGTTAATTATAAAATATATATATAAAACAATTATTGGGTGGAGCCTGCATGCAATTTTCGGTCCTAACAACCTCCAAGAGGTTAATTTCCAAATTAAAATAATTGACGTCAATTAACAAAATTTCAAAATTCTAAATTCCTTTTTTTGTTTGTTTAAAATATATAAATTTATTTGGCCAATATAGTTTTTTTAAGAAATTTTTCAAACCAGTTATATTATGTATCTTTAGTTTAGTGATAAACATGTTAACTATAGATATGATTTTTTGAACTTAAAATATCAAACTCTTTTATATTTTGTTAAATTCTGTAATTGTTTAAAAGCAAACTATCGTCCTATAAAATAAAAAAAGGGGGGATAAGTTTTTTTCTTTTTTTTGAATCTTTTGATTAATTTTTTTTTATTATTATTATACTTTTACATTAAGGGCGTATAATCTTTTTTTTTATTAATTATAATTCTGTGAATTATTAAGCTGTGCTCATTGTCTTTTTTTTATTGTTAAATTTTTGTAACTATAAATATCTATATTAAAAGGGGGGATAAATTTTTAGAATCTGTTGATTAATTTTTTTTTAAATTATTATATGTTACAATTAAGGGCTTATAACTTTTACAATTTATGATACTGTTAATCATAAGTTTTTTTTTTATTGATCATTTGTGTCAGAATGTCTTTTGTTGTAAATGACAAAGTCTGAATCGCCGAAATTTCTTTCTGCTTTCAATAAACTTGAGCCTTGTTAATTATTAAACTTGTCTTTGTCTTTTTTTTTATTTTTCATTTCTAAACATTGTTACCATTTTGGTTCCGCCTTTATTAAATTTAAGTCCCCTGGTAACATGTTTTTGGTAGCAGAGCGTGGTTGATTCTAGATTGTAGCGTGGTTAGCTTTAAATTCTATCTTGGTTTTTTCTAAATTATAGAGTTATTTATTTTAAATTCTGGAACCGTAGTTAATTTTCAAAATTTCGCATTGGAACTATCTAAATTTAAATTCAAAATTATCTTTGTAAACAAGGCTCTTTTTTATGTTTTGCAGCTTTTTCAAATACTGCACAACTGTTGCTGATGAAATTTTTTTTTTATTTAGTTTAAATATTTAAATCTCTATAAATCTATAGTCTCTTTTTTTTTATTATTTAGTTATTTTTATAAACACTTACACAAAAACTTCTAAACCAATTTCGATAAAATTTTTTTTTTATTATTTTGTCTGCTTAAATATTTTTTTTTATATATATATATTTACATACACTGCACCCTAGTCATTCACTGAATTTGATCCAGACAGCGGGCTCATTCGGGAATCCAAAAAAAAATTTAAATAAATAATAAAATCCAAAAATAGTTAAAAACAAAAAAAAACAAAAAAAAATTTCAAAATCTCCTTCAAAAAATTTTCTCGAGTTTTCTTTCGCTTGTCTGTATCAATTCATACTTACACACACACATATATACACAACAACTACACTACATATAATTCTTGAGTCTTTCTCTGGCTCTTTCACCTTTTTTTACATCATCTTAAAAGAAATTTTTTTTATTTAAAAACACTTGATTAAATTTTTTTTATTTTTATCAGCAACAGTTAAGATGGCAGTGGATTTGCTGCAATTAGAAGACTCGTTAAAGAACACTGAGCTCGCTTTCAAATTTTTTTTGTTTTCGTCATCTTGAAAGGAAAATTATTTTTATTTATTTTTTTTAATTTTATCATCATGGCGGTGGACTGGTTGATGCAGATGGTGGCATCTGTTTGATAGTAAATTGAAATGTTGAACACCTTTTAATAATATATCCTTGTGAGCTAAATTTTCTTTTCCAAATCATGCAAAAATTTTTTTTTTCTTTTCCAAATTATAGGGGCCCAGTTTTTGTATATAGGACGACATGGTTGGCCTGTTTGTTTTGATTAATTTGTTTGTTTGTTAGTTAGCAGGTCAACATGTTTGTTTCCTGATTTAGTTTTTTGTTAGGGTTGAGAAAACCGGAGTTGGGTTTTCCTCACCATGGGTCACCTTTTATTTACATATTTACTTTGCTACACCTTTTCTTAATACATCTTTCTTTGTACATCTTTTTTTTTTTGAACACTTATCTTATTTTGATGAAATTTTTTTTTTACATAATTTTTTTTTGATTAAATTAAATTCCTTTTTGGGGCACATGATTAAAGATACACATACATAAGACCTTAAGTCAACGACAAGCCCTGCTTTGCGCAGCAGAAAATTTTTTGACTCCCCAACGTTTCATACTGCTTCTTTGTTTATTTTTCAAATGGATTATTTGTTTAGACCCTTCAAAATTCTTTTTCTCACGGAAATTGTTAAGAGCCGTGAATAGTTTAAATTTCTCTTCGTATGGGAGAAGAGGAGTTTAAAAATAACGACGCTGAGCATGATCTGACCTAAAAGGCTTCAGGAGTTTTTCTTTTATTTTTATTTATTTTTGTAATTAAATGTTAAGGTCGGCTCAGAGGATACTCCCCCCGTCTGAGTCCGACCTTTCCTGCAAGTCCTTAGTGCCATGCACTTTTCCCTCCCCTGGTCCCCGGAGTGGTCACCTCCACTTGGTTTCCCGAGGTGCCACTCCACCCCTTTCCCCAGTACCTTAGTGTACGAAGTCAGATTATGCACAGCAATGTCGACCTTTGCGTCACCCTTCAGCTCTTTCTGTACGGGGCTTGTCCCAAAGATAGGTAGGAAGAGCTGAGACGCTATAGAAATTTCAAAATTTAATAAGTAAGTGCCAAAGGAGGCTACACCCTAGAGTGGTGATTATAAAAGCATTATGAAGCGTTGTTTCTATCAGGTGCCCGTTCCTAAATTTTGCAGGAGGCCCTTCTGGCCCCTTTTCTTCGGAAGTTTGTAGGAGGCCCTTCTGGCCCCTTTCTTCTATCTATTCTTGGAGGCCCTTCTGGCCCTTTGCCCCTTTTTCAAAATTTTGCGGGAGGCCCTTCTGGCCTCTTTTCTGACTCCACCCTAACTCCGTCTTTCGGGGGGGGAGAGCTGTAGCATTTAAATCCAAAAAAGCACTTCCGCAATAACTTAACTCATTTCGTAAATATACATTCCACTTTCCGTCGCTTGACAGATGCTGGCATCTAGCGGCCCGCTCCTAAACCAAGCATCACCCGATACTTGAAACCAAAGTACATTTCGCCGGTCAAGCTAGCTTCTCGATTACCAGTCCACAGTCTACATGCGATAACAACATGGTCTACATTCTTCATAACTCCGTTAGTTAAAAGTTTTCTTCTTCTCTCAAAATCACCGTCTTTCAAATACATCATGTTAAATTACAGCTTGTGCGCCTTAGTCTAATAATCTGTTTCAAAAATGTTAAAATTAACCATCATTTTCTCGGTGCTACCTCACGTGATCTGCGACAGGATTTACCAGCTAATATGCTGGTAGGACAAATAGGAGAAATTGGAGAAATAAAGAAATTCTTGTCTCACATTGCACAAACCAACGAAACATCCTAACAAGTTTCGTCCTGTTGGCAAAACACGTTTTTTTTTGTATAACGTAACCTCACATTTTCAAGTGCATAAAAGTGATGTCTTTTTCTACAGCTGACTTTACAGAACTTTAACTAACTCATTTTGTATATGTGCCTAAATTTACTTTCGCAAATATGTGTTCCTTAAGACTATTTTCTAAATGTAGACCTGTGTAGTTAATTATAAAATATATATATAAAACAATTATTGGGTGGAGCCTGCATGCAATTTTCGGTCCTAACAACCTCCAAGAGGTTAATTTCCAAATTAAAATAATTGACGTCAATTAACAAAATTTCAAAATTCTAAATTCCTTTTTTTTGTTTGTTTAAAATATATAAATTTATTTGGCCAATATAGTTTTTAAGAAATTTTTCAAACCAGTTATATTATGTATCTTTAGTTTAGTGATAAACATGTTAACTATAGATATGATTTTTTGAACTTAAAATATCAAACTCTTTTATATTTTGTTAAATTCTGTAATTGTTTAAAAGCAAACTATCATCTTATAAACTAAAAAAGGGGGGGATAAGTTTTTTTTTTTCTTTTTTGAATCTTTTGATTAATTTTTTTTTATTATTATTATACTTTTACATTAAGGGCGTATAATCTTTTTTATTAATTATAATTCTGTGAATTATTAAGCTGTGCTCATTGTCTTTTTTTTTTTTATTGTTAAATTTTTGTAACTATAAATATCTATATTAAAAGGGGGGATAAATTTTTAGAATCTGTTGATTAATTTTTTTTTTTAAATTATTATATGTTACAATTAAGGGCTTATAACTTTTACAATTTATGATACTGTTAATCATAAGTTTTTTTTTATTGATCATTTGTGTCAGAATGTCTTTTGTTGTAAATGACAAAGTCTGAATCGCCGAAATTTCTTTCTGCTTTCAATAAACTTGAGCCTTGTTAGTTATTAAACTTGTCTTTGTCTTTTTTTTATTTTTCATTTCTAAACATTGTTACCATTTTGGTTCCGCCTTTATTAAATTTAAGTCCCCTGGTAACAAATATTTAGGTTTTAATTTTTTAAATGCTTTTTTTCAAATATTTTTAATATATAAATAATTTAAAAGGTAAGCTTCATCAATAACAAACTAAAAAAAAATTCAAATATAAATTTATTGATTCATTACGGTATTTGTCAAATTTAACAATTTTTTTTTGTCGGTAGTTACAAAAGAAATCTTATTCATCATCTTCTGTTCCTTCTTTAGTCTTCCATGATAAAATTTTTGTATAAAATTCCCTAAATTATTTACCCATGCCATTTTATTATTTGCCCAACCCAGCCTAGCCATTACAACATTTTACAGTATTAACTTTTGAATGCATTTGACAGGATTTTTTTAAAATAGTGTATACAGTATAAGTACATTTTTAAATATTTAAATTATTTACTAACGCCATTGTCTTACTTGCCCACCCCAGCCTAGCCATCACATCATTTTACAGTGTTAACTTTTGAATGCATTTGACAGGATATTTTTTAATATAGTGTATACAGTATAAGTACATTTATAAATATTTTAATTATTTCTAACGCCATTGTACTACTTGCCCAGCCCAGCCTAAACATCACATCATTTTACAGTGTTTATTTTTGAATGTATTTGACAAGATATTTTTTAATATAGTGTATACAGTATAAGTACATTTATAAAAATTTAAATTAATTTCTAACGCCATTGTATTACTTGCCCAGCCCAGCCATCACATCATTTTACATACATTGTTAACTTTTGAATGCATTTGACAGGATATTTTTTAATATAGTGTATACAGTATAAGTACATTAATAACAATTTAAATTATTTACTAACGCCATTGTCTTACCTGCTTAGCCCAGCCTAGCCATCACATCATTTTACAGTGTTAACTTTTGAATGCATTTGACAGGATATTTTTTAATAAAGTGTATACAGTATAAGTACATTAATAACAATTTAAATTATTTACTAACGCCATTGTATTACTTGCCCAGCCCATCCTATCCATCACAACATTTTACAGTATTAACTTTTGAATACATTTGACAGGATATTTTTTTATATAGTGTATACAGTATATTAAAAAAGTGCACACAAGCATAATTCACATATATAAACAAAAACAAACAAATTAAAGAATTAAAATAATAGAATTAATTTGTGTGGCTGTTTCACCGATAAATGTGACATCATCAGGTGAAAATTACACGACATTACACAACACAATATATGTACACCAACAATTATATGTACACTAACACAAACATTGGACACAAAATTGGCTTCTTTTCTAGAACGTCAAGTTATTAAAATTTAAATGAAAATGACCCATCTTCTTGCTGCTTTGACAATGTTGAACAGAAACCAATCTAAATGTCCAGTGTTTGTGTTAATGTACGTAATTTGTTTAATGTTCTGTAATTTTCACCTGATGATGCCGCAATGATCGGTGAAACAACTGTAATGAGAAACATGAAGAAATAATACCAAAGGCAATCTTAAGATCTTTACACTGTCATAATGTATAAGTATATTAAGCAATTCGGGGGCATGACCGGAAAAATATTATTTTTACGCCTAAAAGCTGAACGCCATTGTTGGGAGTTTTGAGCCGCAGCACAAAGCTGTTATTTAGCCGAACAAACTGTTTATACAAAATTAACTTATTTTTATATCTTATGTAAAAAGTAAATGTATAAATTCATACTTTAATAAAAATCATACTTTCGGTCCACTATATGAAAGCTATAAATTTTAACAAAATATATGTTTATCTAATCTCTGACCATTAGTCTATAGCCATTTACGTTAATGAACAAACGCAACACGTCTACATATATTCAGCGTATGTCTGTCTTGATCTACTTCATTAACATAATTTCCTCTATATTAAGTTTATGTGAGAAAGTAAAAATAATAATAATTTAACTCTGAAGAAAAGAGGGAGTTTGTGAAAACAGCTGTTCTCTACTCTGATAATACTGGACTAAATTTACAATACCCTGTGTTTATAGAGTAATTATCTGACAATACCAGACATAACCTATTTAAAGCAAACAAACTTTACAACTCCAAACCACTTGTCTAAAGATACACACTACTTGACATACGTTTCATGACTGTAGTTTATATTGACTGTAGTTTTATAGTAATACTTGTAATTATATTGACCGCATTTAAAAAAACAATAACTTCAAATCATGGTCGCTACATCGGACTATCTCTGCAACTGAATGTGACTTAACGTCGATGGTATATTTTTTATTCACATTTTGTACCGAACTACACTACCTGACTCTACACTTTCTACTATCTGTTGTTTTCTTTCTCAAACGATATTGAATAAATATTGAAGACAAGGCTGATAAGTTATCTGTGAAAAGTAAAATGGGTTAAAAATCAATCTGTACTCCGTGATTTTATGGATATGATTACTGATGGTCTGAATAGAAAGAAATGGGGAGTGGAATTTTACTGGAAATTACAAAAGTCATTTATGTTGATGTAACCGTATTGATTGCTACTATAAAAATGACATATTTATACATCTTTTACTTGCCTGAGCAATATTATATGAACTATTCAAGTTTACAACTGTTTCGCCTGTTTGTCAGGCATCATCAGAACAAAGGAAAAGATCTATACATATATCATTACAAAGACTTTTGATACGGTTAATGCAATCTTTTAAAATAAATTATGTAATTCTGCCATGAGAGGGGTAATGTTTAATTGGTCTTAAAGTTATTTAACTGGAAGGAAACCATCTTTGAAAGGAAATTGAGTTTTATAAATAGCTTTATTATTATTAAATTGCAGTCTATTACTTTTGTGTTTCCATACCTATGGAAATTCAGCACTTCTACCAGTTATGATTTGTTGAAACCAAATGAAACCATTGTTCTACTATTACTTAGTTCATAAAACTTTTTTTTTGCTATTTAACAATGGTATATTTATAAATGGTTTAGAAGGGATTAAGAATTTGTTTTGGAACATGTTTAAATTTTGCATGTAACAAATTTCGTTACATTAAATTTTTACAAAGCGGTCGTTAAATCTCGCTCATCTTCCCATTAGGTCTCTCTTAACCAAATCTTGTTTTTTACTGACCCTGACGTTACTAGCCATCAAGGACTAGACTCTGTTCTATCCATTAAAAATATTAGTTTCTTCCGATAAATTTCCGTATAATCTAAGCGATTATGAGTTTTTTTTTTTGTTTTTTTTTGTCTGATTCTGATGCTAACGTTTCTAAGTGGAAGTTTAAAATTTGGATATTTCTTTTAAGAGGTTGTATCATTCTTGTCTGATAATTTTCCTATTTGAACTGTTTAATATGGATTAATTTTGAGGTGGGAAATATATTTCTTTTTTCATGCCGGGAAATAATTTTAATTATAATTTTCTTCTTGCATTCCTAGGCCTACCAGTTGATGGTTGAATATTGAATCGGAGTTGATTTTAATGTCCGCTAGATTTCGTGTATGTCGCTCCTTCTTTGAATGACATTCCATAATATCTGCTCTGCATATATTTTCACTGAATGCGTTCCGAATTGTTTCGGATCTCTGCCTTTTTAAGTTTAAAAGTTATTTAACTGTTCCGTGACTTTTTTGACACTCTGAATATAAACAATACATATAAACCTACAATAAATATACCCTCTTTGGTTATTTGATGGATATAATAAATACAAAATGATATTAATATGTTGATTAGGTATATTGTATGAGTGAGTGTGTGTTGTGTATGTGTGAATGACTTTATGGATGTTTACACACATATTAATGTGGAAAACTAAATTATGATACATTGTAATGTTATTGAATTATTGTATACAGTAGCCTATAAGTACAATAATAAATATTTAAATTATTAATTTCGAACGCCATTGTATTACTTGCCCAGCCCAGCCTAGCCATCACACCAACGCTCTAAATTTGAGCATACATAGGTTATTGAGATAAGTTATTGACCATTTTGAGTTTTCCAATATTCTGCTTTATTTGTTCAATAGCTACATAAATGGTATAAATAGATTTATACTTTAAAAACTTTGAAATATTTTCCAGGACTTTAACGTTAGGTACTTTGTTGTGCTTCCCAGCTCTGCCTCATCTATTTTAAATTTGGTACTTTTTTTAAAATTCCTTACCTATATAACACCTATATACATATAGAACTTGTAGTTTTATATATCGAACTTTACCGACGAAGCTAAGCTGAGTCAAACTAAACAAATCTGACAACGTCGCAACCATGTGTTCCTAACCGTTGGAGTGTTAGGTATTTTCCCGCTGTACAAAAACATACTTATAGTACAGTACAGGTATTGCAATAACAAAGCGGGAGTACCGATAGAGACCAGGTCAAGTCCCCTCGCACGCACGCACCCTCACACTCTGCGTACAAGGGATTTGGACCGTCCTTCCTTCCAACCCTATGAGTCACCTAGTGTACAGTACGTGAGTACGACCGTTTAACTGTGCGCGCAGGCTGGTGGTTGGGTTGAAAGGCGAGAGGGGGTGCGGGGGCTCTTTTCTAAAAACATAGGGTTTTCAGTCGAAACCTTCGTTGCCGGTGATAGATTTATAGACCCTCACTTTCACCGTCCATCTGCTGGGCTACCTGACCCATTTTGTTTTGTTACATCTTAACCCTAGATTACTACTCTTAGTTCATTGTTATGTGATCACTATTCATTCATAAATTTTACTACATTCTGTTTTTATTTTTATTATTATTTATTAAACTTTACTTTACTGTTGACTATTTTTTATATTAAATCCTTTATTGTTTTTTAAAATATTTAACAATGAACTCCTACATAGTTTAACTGTAAAAAAATGTTTTTTACCACCACTACAAGTACGTTTTACAAAGAGCGGGTCGTAAATGCACACATGCATTTTTCATATTGGAATCTAATGTTTATTTTAATTGTTAAAACAAAGTCTATTAACATAACTTACATTTATTTATAAATATATTTAATTCTTGACTATATTGTTTTTATATTATTAGTTTTTAGTGTTGTAAATACTTTATTGTGTAAATAGTGATTTTAGAGTTCAAAGTGTTTGATTTAGCTACTAAGTGTATATTATTCACTGCAACGAATGTGATTCTCAGTGAAGACATGACTCTAATTTTGGCATTTTTGGCATTCTACCTAATGAACTTATTGTAAATCATTTTTTTATTTTTATATAAATTAAACACTTATAAATGATGTATTTTATAAATATCCGATTAATTTTTCCAATAAAATAACATTTATATTTTTTTCCGATTTTTTTCCAAGAATTATTATTTTTTTAAAACGTACTTGTAGTGGTATTAAAAGACATATATTTACAGTTAAAATATGTAGGAGTTTATTGTTAAATATTTTTAAAAACACTTAAAAACAATAAAGGATTTAATATAAAAAAATTGTCAACACTAAAGTAAAGTTTAAAAAAAAAAAAACAATAAAAATAAAAACAGAAAGTAGTAAAATTTACGAATGAATAGTGATCACGTAACAATGAACTAAGAGTAGTAATCTAGGGTTAATTCTTGACTAACGTGTTACGTTTTAATTTAGGTTGTTGTAGCCACACCTGAATATTTCTTATTTAAATGTACAGTATATATAACTTACTGTCCCCTTAACATGAGTTAACATATCACGGATTTTTGCAACAAATGCTGCCAACATTGTCTTGTCCCCAACATTTTCCCTTCTTCTATACTCTCATTTTTGTTATCTCCCTAAATCTCTATCTGCAATAGGCATAAAACATTTGGTTTATTTTAGTTTAAATCGATGGAAAATAAACAATTAACATCAAATTTTGTATGACGATTTTTTCTATAGACTTGTGGGTGGAAACACACGATAATATTTTAACTAGACTTTTTTCTATAGATAAAAAACAATCTAGATTTTTTAATACCATATTTAATAAATTAGATAATTTATCGAACTATTAAACGCTATTACGCAATTTACCCAGCGCAACATTAATATTAAGACACCGTTTGACCGATCACCATGAAAATTGGCAAATACGTGTTTTTTTTCATGGAGAAGAATTTTACCTAATTATTATAAAAGCCATCATGTTACTTACCCAGTCTAACATTAATACTAAGACACTGTTTGACCGATTAACATGAAAATTGGCACACACATGTATTATTTCATGTATAAGGTTGTAATCTAATTATTATAAACATCATCATGTTACTTACACAGTCTAACATTAATACTAAGACAATGTTTGACCGATTAACATGAAAATTGACACACACACACATGTATTATTTCATGGAGAAGGTTTTTATCTAATTATTATAAACATCATCATGTTACTTACCCAGTCTAACATTAATACTAAGACACCGTTTTACCGATTAACATGAAAATTGGCACACAGATGAATTATTT
The DNA here is from genome assembly GCA_963513935.1 of Aphrophora alni. Classification (NCBI taxonomy): domain Eukaryota; kingdom Metazoa; phylum Arthropoda; class Insecta; order Hemiptera; family Aphrophoridae; genus Aphrophora; species Aphrophora alni. Next base: position 35,317,296 of record OY740770.1, read on the forward strand.
TAAGGAGAAGGTTTTTATTGAATTACTATTGGTTTAACCCGGCTTCGCCCGGGACTTCTATCATATGTTATTCACCAATAAATGTTGAATATGATCTTGAATTCAAAATATTCGCAAACCCGTCTGCTAGCACCTAATTGAAGAATCATGCGCAAGACCCTAAAAATGATAGTAATAAGTTAAATAAAGTATTTTTACAAAGTAGAAATTTACTCAGTAACAGTAATTTTTTTCAGAAGATCCGGTGCTATAGTATTGTGTGGTAGTTGGAATATAAAGAGATAAACCTCAAAATATAAGAGGTAAAAGCTTTTTATTGAAAAAATTCTAACTATTTAAAATTCTTGTTTATAAACAACATTTTTCCTTTTGTTATCTGTGGGTAAGTTATACAAATTTTTTGGATTTCATACTCGAGATCAAGCTACGTATAATTGACCGTGAGAAAAACAGGAATCTTTGAGACTTATGCCGCAATACTTTAAAGTTTGTCCCTATGGTTTATCTGGCTTATTGTTAATGTGTAATATATGGGTCTGACTTTTTAATCTTACAAAAGTTATCGGCGTAACTTTACATACTCTAAAGTCTTTACTTTATTTCTTATTTATCCACTACATCTTGTAAAACTTAATGGATTATCAGGCTTATTGTTAATGTGTGACAATTGGGTCTGACTTTATAATCTTAAAAAAGTTAACGGTTTAACTGTACATACTGTATAGTGTTTACTTTATTTTTGATTTATCCCTTACATCTAGTTAAACTTAATGGTTTATCTGGCTTATTGTTAATGTGTGACAATTGTGTCTGACGTTGTCATCTCGCAAAAAGTTAACGGTTTAACTGTATATACTGTATAGTACTTACTTTATTTCTGATTTATCCCTTGCATCTAGTGAAAAGGAAGCAAGACTATCGTCACCTTTGAATACGTATTCATTGACATCATTTAAGTTAAAAATATAAATAAATAAAAACCAACCCACTCTATAAATATTACATCACATCCTTTTTTTGCCCTATGGTAATCTATTAATAAAAATTTGAAAGACATTTCTACTTTTAAAAAAAGAGAGATTGAGATTGTAGTTTTTCTTCGTATAAATTTATCTCTATTCAGACAAAATGTGTATATTCTAAAGACACAGTAGAAATGTAAACTTTTTGGAGATATTAAAAATATATTATATAACATTGATTAGTATAACATTTATATAATATAAAATTAATTAATAAATATATTGAAATTTCTATTTTAAACGACAAAGGCCTACTTAGGAAAATGTATTAACAACCAAATCTATAACTAATTATGAGGGCTAGATACCAAATTTTTACGAAATAATGCTACAAATCTTCTTTCCTTGTAATATTTAGCATTGACTTGGTGGCCGGTATGTAGTGGCCGGTTGCATAAACGTCAATCAGATATGATCTATGATCATCGTCCAATTGATCTAACATCAAGAGTTTATGTTTATTATTGAGTATATGTTTAGAGTTTACCTAACATTATATTTTGTTGTATTACTTCATGTTTCATTGATTGTGGACATAAAAATTGACCAAGCTGCAAAATTAGCAGTCTAGTAGTCGTTCAGTCTAGGTCGTTCTGCCCCTAATAAAACAAAGGGGCTACAGTGTGTTGATCTATAAAAGAAACTAAAAGTTTTGTTAACGGTTTTAGACTAATGTCTCCAATGCCTAGTATCTGTTGTCTATAATGCAGTGCAATTACATTTATACAAAAATTCAATACAATCAGTATGAAAATATTTCAATAATAAAAATTAAATCCAATTTTAATCCTAATCTTTTAAATTTTGGACATTTATATTTCATTATTATTTTAAACACATATTATTGAGACATTATCAAATTTCAGCACAATATTTAAAACGCTTAAGTTTCAACTAAAAGTTATCGCACATTAGGACCGTTTAAGGTTATAATTATTATTGTTATGGAATAAATACTTCTTTCCACAGAACTTTGGTTTAACCGGAACAGAATGGTCAGGATCGAATTTAAAACCTATATCCTTTTACTAAAAATATTAAGGATTTGTGATTATAGATTGCCAAAAATTTGCCAAAAAATTACCGTTTACCGTATTTACATTGAGGTGGATTGTAATAACTGTTATTGATGTACTCAATCGAAAGAAACTGACTTCTTAAACTGTTAAAAATTATAAATGGCTAGGAAAGAATTCACGACTGACGTAAAAATTTGTCTTTTAAACCGAAAATGTATATCTTTGTTTTCTTTTATATGTGTGTGAATTTGTAACATAAATAAAACTAAAATTTATTTTAGGAAATAGAAAGGTTTGATAGAAAGGTTTCTACGGTAGTCTGTAATTTATGTTTTATAAAAATATTGCGACTGACCATTACAGCTCTCTCATTATCAGGAATTATTTTGTCTTAACTGCTATGTTGAGGTACAGGTAGCCAGGGCGTTAAGACTAACCTAGCCTCTCTTAGTTTTATGACACTAAGAGACATTTTTAAATATATTTTAAATGAGCCTGACGTTTTATCTTTTCGGGAAAATCATTGTTTTTAAAATTCCTTTAGACTTAAAGAAAGCGAACACTATCCCAATTCATATTGCCAACAATTAAAAATAGAGTATACCTTTTACATTTTAGGAATCTTGATTTTCTTAGTAATAACGATGCCATTTTTTAATTAAGATAATTAATATTACTTCTGTTACATATTAATTGTAAACAAGTGAATGGATCAAAACAATAACGAACTTTGTCTAAGAACTGTTTCTTGTTAAATAAGAAAGTTTGTGTGTATGTATATATTGAAGCACACTTTAAGAGTGTTATATAGGTAAGGAATTTTTTTTAAAGTACTAAATTTAAAATGGATGAGTGGGAGGTGGGAGGCACAACAAATTACCTCACGTTAAAGTTGAAGAAGTCCTGGAAAATATTTCAAAGTTTTTAAACAATAAATCGTAATATAGCTATTCAACACCTCGAGCAGAATATTGGAGAACTCAAAAATTCCAATAACTTATTTTAATAACCTATGTATGGTCAAAGTTATAGGCTTCTTTGCCGCAGAAGGATAGCACTTTCGTAAAGGATCTTTAATTGTGGTGTCTTATATTTATTTCATTTTTTCAATAAATGAATTACAGTACTGTAGTTATTAGTTAAAGCACAAATTTGGTAATTTCCCTAGTTCACAATATTATCCTGAAAACGGAAAGATAGACAGCCAGAGTGAAGTCTAAAGAAGACTTTATTTTTATTATATAGAGGAACTATATTAATCTTTGTTTTTCTAAATCTTAGGTAGTTGGTTCGAATCTAAATCTCGTTATTTTTTTTTTAATAAGCCTAAAGATTTCAATTTACTTAGGAAAGGCTATTTATAATACTAAATTAATTACGATTTAACAAAGAAAGTACGTTTGTTGTTTTTAAGATTCGTGTTAAATAGGACAATGTTGAAAATACAATAATGAGACACCGTGAAAATAATAGAGGTTGCAGTTTTACAAGAACAGAAAAACACCCCCCCCCCCAGCCCACATCCAAAACAGAATCACGGACGCATGTTATTCACAATTATCATCTCATCAGAGAATAAACTATATTTCCGTTCTACAGTTGGTTTGTTCACATGTAAGCCTATAGGTTACTCATCGACATTTGAATAATTGTGCCAGGAAGTAGTTCTTCCTTCATTGGAACACACTGAGCTTGTTAGGAGTGTTACTAAAAAAAACACATCCAGCTTCAACTGAACTAAACTAAGATGTTTACAAGGAATTGTTTAATCAAATATTTACACATTTTACCTTTACAAAAAATACTGTTCTGCAATTTGTGAAAAACGTAAAAACATTTTGCCTTAAAATAGTTGATTTTTTTTGACAAATATTTTATTTATCGAAGTTAAAGAGACCAACAGTCAATAACAAAATATATTTTATCTAACTTCGTTTTAAGATATGTTAAACAATTTGAAGAAAACTGAACAAAAATTACGCGAGCTACTCAATTCGCCAGAGTTTTGAAACCCCAAAAATCGGTTCAAAGCTTTTCCGATTTCTCGATTTATTATGGATTTAGTAATTTATATTAAACATTGAATTTAAAAAAAACGGTTAAATATCATCAGAATTCTTTGACAACTGTATCGAACTCATCCAAAAGAAACGTTTGTGACAAATAAGTTGAAATTACTTAATCAAATTTCAGAACAATCAAAAGTTCAATAGTACAGTACAATAGAACATATTAAGTACGACAATATATACATTAAATGCTATAATTATAACATGTAGGATAATCCTATCGTGCTTAGTTTTCGAATATCCACCATTTTATAAAAATAAAATAACATTATAACTTTAGAAATATATATGATATTGAGTTCAGATTTGATAAACGCATTTTTCATGTAACGTTTTACACGAGATTTGAAAATGATTTCCATTTTAAAATGTTAAAGTCGTATATATTGAAAACTTGTTAACCTTATAAAACAATTACAAGAGAGTGAAACTTTTATTTGTTAATGACGAACAATATGGTATTTATATTTTTACTGTGGCAGTAAAAGAATATATATTTGAACAGAAAAGGGAAAATTGCATTACAAATATTATATAATTTTAACAACAACTAAACTTGTGCTCTATGAAGTAAGAATCGGTTGACATTTGATGGTTGGAGAAGTGAGGGGTTGGTTTTGAGATTGTCTAGATAAACATTTATAGTTAGTTTAAATAGTCTATTTCATAGATAAAAAAAATCATGAAATTAAATCGGCTGAATCGCAATGAAATGTTAACAAATTTGGATTTAGTACATTATTTTACCGATTTGTGCCCGAAATTGATTACATAGTATTATGATCAAGTATTATCTAATCAACAATTTATCAACAATTAATTCAACGATCATGAGGCACGACAGTCTAATGCTCAAACTAAACAAACGTTATCATATAAGAAACATAACACTGAACATGTAAGCCTACAAAAGTACTGTCACTCAATCAACTCAACACAAACAGACCGCCTTATCGCCACCGGCGCCGTCGACCTTCCGTGACGTTTTCGTAGGCCTACGTGTTCTATGTCTACGAATATCAGGTTAGCCATTAGCTCGCCTACCTCTGTACCTTAGCGCTATTTCGCAAATAAGCTTTCATATCACTGACATGGCCGGATCTAGACCCCGCGAAACCCCGCAATTCGGGGGGGGCGGGCCCTTAGGGGCCCAAAGGTCCTCTACTCAAAAAATAAATGAGGCTAAAATAAAAAATATATATAAAATATTGAGTTCAAGCAGTGGCAGAAAAGGTTTTTAACACAAAAGTTATAATTTAAATAAGTGTAAGAAAAGAGATTAAGTGTTAATTTCTAAACGTTTTACACTTAAATTGTGTACGGTTCCCTCCTTCCCTCTATCCATGTCTGCTCAAGGGGCCCTTGGAGAAATTTTGCTGGAGGCCCTCAATTTGTAGATCCGGCACTGATCACTGAGTACTTCATTTGACAATATACTACCGACTTTAGAACGTCTTTAGTTTTCCTTGTATACAGTATTGCAGCATAGTCGTATTTTACTTTACTTACTTGTAATTTCTATATTAACTTTTTTTTTGCTAACGGGGGGGGCGCGATCCATCCAATCGCCCCTCACTGGATCCGCCACGGTTTACAGGTAAAAGGCACTACTTTCAATACTGTTTGCAATATTCCAACTCAATTTTTTTTTAAACATATAGGTGCGCCAAAGTATCGAATTTAAACTATTCAACGAAAATAAAACACCTAACTTATGAAAGTAGGCTACACTTGTAAACTGTTTCTGAAATATATTTCTTTCAAAAATATGATTACATACAAACAATAATGTAATTGAAAACCTACTATTTAATTAAAATACTAATTTCGGTTAGAATCCCCGTTAGTAGGGGATAAACATTATTCATTAAAAAAAGATACAAAACATTTATAAAACGTTTTATGTTTTTAACTTATGTAAACGTTTATACTCTACAGTCTACACTGTCTGGCAGTGAGCTACCATTAGAACGGAAGGAAGGAGTAGAAATGGATAATATTTGACTCGTCAGCTAGCCAATTGTTGTTGTCACAAGAAAACCGAGTAATCGGAAGATTGTTTTCTATTCTATTTTTGACCAATTTTTCATCATTTTCATTCTACCTCGTATGTTTATTGTTAAATTCCTAGCAAATGTGGTAAAACCATTGTTATTTTTATAAATGATTAAGTTCCCTGGTTAAAAATATTATATTGGATGGCAATTTCTTTTGATTTTATCAAATGTTTGCTTATTTTTAACCGATTTTTCGTCTACGAGTATTTTTCATTCTTCATAGTTTTTGACCGATTATGACTAAATTTGGCAAACGTATTGTTTATGGAAAGAAGTAATTTGATTCATGATCGGAAAGATATTCTGAAAACGTTGATTTTTTGAGTGTGCTTGCTTGCGAGAGAGGGAGAGAGAGAGGGAGAGAGGGAGAGAGAGAGAGAGAGAGAGAGAGAGAGAGAGAGAGAGAGAGAGAGAGAGAGAGAGAGAGAGAGAGAGAGAGAGAGAGAGAGAGAGAGAGAGAGAGAGAGAGAGAGAGAATAACTGAGAGTGGGAGAGCGATTCACTCTCCAAATTTTAGGAATCGTTGGGCCGTTCTATTATTAGAACGTGGGAATAAACTATAATTTTGTATCTCCTATTTCCTAACCCCCCCCCCCCCCCCCGGTGTTGTATTTCTGTTACCGGTAGTTCATCGGTATCCCAAACAAATTACTGTAGACTAGCAATATAACATTTTCGTTTTATTTTTGTAGTTCTAACATATGGACCGGAAGGTTAGCTTCCGGTCCAGCAGATTCTTTAGTCTCTCGCAGGTAGAGCCGAGCTCCAGCCGTGCTTCCTAAGTATTCAATGGCTTGACTCACAGTAAAGTTGTGCAGTGACTCAGTTACAGTGCCTTAGTGGAATTGCGCCTTTACTAATTAATCATCATTTTGTGATTGTGTCAATTATTGAAGAAAGTGAACAATTAAAACGTTATTTTAATATTAACAAATTTTGTAGCCTTTAAACAAATTATTTTAGAACTTTTTTTAGACATATCTTTTCCTCTGAAAACAACTTTAGCCCTACTCTTAACGTACCCTATAAATAAGTGCTGTTTATAGCTTTGCTGATTAGTTTTGCCAGTAGAAGAGTTAGAAGCGGTAATACGTTACTAGGTAAGTAAAATAATATATAATATAGCTATTATCTCCTAAATTATTCTCGTTCTTTAATCAATTATTAATTAAGTAAGGTATCTTGATTTTATTAAATGTATTAATAATAATTTTTATTTGAAATAAACCTATCTAATAAAAAAATTAAATTAAAAAAATTTAAAAAATATATTTTAGAGTAGGTATGTATGCAAGATATATTTTGACATACTGATATTAGTGAAATATTTTTGTTTAACCAGAGATCATTAACCATTTATAAATCTCACGACAGGGGTTGGCACGTGTGAACTAATAACGCGGCCTTTTTTCTAGCTACTGTTTGATCTTGACCGTGAAAGTGTGTAAATTTGTTTATGTTTAGTGATGGGACTATCGACTAGTTTTGTATTCGTTACATGTTAACAGTTGCCATTTTCATTTGTTCCGTTTTTCCTTGAATATTTTCTGCCTGTCTAAAAAGGGTACAAAGGAACATAACCCTAAAAAGGGTAAGAAATATTTTCAATTGCTTTAGATGTAGTGTTTAGCCTAATATATTTGTATTATTATATCTTTCATGTTTACATATTTCACCCCCTTCTTTTCAATCCTAATATCTCTGACGATGTTGTTCAATCATTTCAAATAAGATCTATGGACACTGCAAAATTAAAATTTGTTACAAATTGCATAGCTTAAAGTTTTTATTATTAAAGCTTATTATTATTATTATTTTTTTTTTTTGTAGTAATTTGATTTGTGTACATATAGACTAGATAATTGAAGTTCGATTACGAGTTTTGATAATTTTTCAAAGAAAAATAATGTAACCCAACCCTTTTAAAGATTTCTTTAGACTTTTAGGCATGATAAATGTTTTGGGAAAAAGACAGTAAAAAATTATGAAAATATAATAAAGCTTTTTTTCTAACTCATTAACTTCACTACGAGAAAATAAAACAAATAGACTTAATGTTTCTAATCGCCAAATGGTTAACTCGAATTTTTTGTAAGTTAGACAATATACGTTATCCTTAAACCTTTTGATATTTATAAAATCAATCAAATCATTTAAACCGTCAGCATTAAAGTAGTTCCTTTTCGTGTTGGAAAATGTTTATACTATGTAAAGCTTTATTATAAAGTGTTCAGTGACGGTTGAATCGGGTATAAGTTTTGATTTAAACTGAAATTTTGTTTCAATAATTACTCGTACATAATATTATTTTATCATATAAAAATGATACAGCATCACTTGGCATTTAAATTGCCCGTGACCCTGATGGAAAGCACCATATGATGCTAAAAGTGGTATTCGTATTTATTGCTCTATTTAATAAATGGTTAGTTGTGTTTGTACAATTTGTCGACAGCCTAGCTTTTAATACTTCCTAAATTAAAATATATTTTACTACACTAAGTCTTTTCTTTTTACAAGGAACCTGCACACGACGCCTTTTTCAAGACACATCTTATGATGAAAATCCATCTTCACCGAAACATACGAAATCTCCACGGCTAGAATGTCATCAGGTAAGAATTAAAATTATTAGATTTTGACAAAGCAAAACAATAATTTATTGCAAGAATATTATTTTGATCTAATTTTTCTCAAGAGTCCCGAAAAAACGTGTTGGTCGAAATCTACATAAATTGCGGTTTATGCGTTATGGGAGTTGGTCTTTGTTTACACTCTTATTTTAGGTTCACAATGTCTTCCTTATCATATCTTTTCTTTATAGGTTCCCTTCCTCTCTCTTAATATCAAAATTTATTTTTTTATACTTGTAGCACTATGAAACGATATGTATTTGAATATATTTAATTTTACGGTTATTGTTTAATATGGCTGTGTCAGACTATTCATTTATTACAGGTACTCACTATTTATGTTTATGTTACTTATATTCACAATGAATGTGAAATATTTATTATTTATAAAATCGATAAATAATAGGTACTAATTTTAATGTAGATATATTTTAAATTACCGTCATTATGAAACGGATTACTTTAAGGCAATTTATAACTAGCTAAATGGTTTAAGGTATGTTTGCCATGCTGTGGATTAACCCTAAAACTTTTCTGTCCTTATTAGTTATACAAGCATAAAATATGGGTGTTAAAAGGATTATTATTTTTTTCAAACTAGAGCATATTGATGAGTATCGTGCAAAATTACTAATCAATTGGTCGTACTGTTCTAGAGATATAAATTATTTAGTAACAAAAATACAAAATGAAGATAGTTGGTAAAAGAAGCGTTACCTAATATGTGTTTATAGGAACTTCTTTTAAATTTAAACCCTTATAAGCACCCCCTAAATTATCTCCGCGCATTACAGAAACACCGTGGTAACTTCCGTGACGTTACCACAAAAGGTAGGACTACAAACGGAAAACGCGAACATTATAAAAATAAATTCTATGTTAAAAGTGTACATTTATCAGGCTAATAGTATATACTTTAATTGAAGACATACTTATCGTTCTTGTAATAACAAAAAATATAGATATTAAAATTCCTAATTATTTTTTGACTGAAATTAATGACAGGAGTAAGTAACATTAAAGAAATGAAAAACGGAGGTGTGTTGCAAGCCTGTACACATATGTCCCATTTCTGAGGATTTTTACAAAACCGACCCCTTTCTGAAGAGTTGGTCATCAGAATAGGACAGTCCTCAGAAAGGGTACAGTTGCGTATCTATATATATATTTACCGTATATTTAGTATTATTTTCCTTAATTAGGATGTTATATAACCTAATCAGACCTTTATACTTCGTATTTTAGTATTTTTAAGGGTTTTTATATTTTCACATATTTTTATATGTATAAGACAACTAAAATATCTAATATTAAGACACACAGTTGAGAAAGTTAACTGTACATTATAAATACAGTATACAATTTTCATTATTATAAACTTCAAATAGTCATATCTCGTTTAACATTGACACTACAGAAACAATAAAAATATAAAACTTATAGCTTATTTGTAATGGAATAAGATATAATTTTGGTAAGAACACAGTTTTCATATCGTTAATATTTACAGAGTTATAAGGGCAAGAAAGGCACAAAAATCAAATGCCATTTCCTTTCCCCCAATTTAAATTTTCAGAAAACCACCATGGTCGTTTAATGTTATTGACACACCTTAAGACACATTCTGCCACCTTGTGCATAAAAATCCGACCGTCATAATTTTTTTAAGGGGTTAAACGCTTCATTTACTAGACTAAAGGTAAATCAAAATCGGTTAAGCTGTTAAGAAGTTATGATGGAATAAACACACATACATACTTACCCAGTCACTGAAAATATAACATTCCAGCAATATTACCTTCAACCGAGCCAGAAGGAATAACTTCTGGTAAATAAAATTTGGCGAATTTTAGATGTTTATCTAGAATTATTATAAAATAAAATACGGGAGATAAAACAAACTTAATATTTTGAGGTTATTTTTTAATTTTTTATTGGAATGATAAAATAAAATACAAATTATAAAAAAATTGCTATTCACAGATGTTAAGATACATTTTTTTAAATTAGTTATTGAGTATATTGTTTCATTGATATATTATAACTCATGTTTTACTTACTTGACACACAGGATTGAATAAATTAATGAAGAATTGATAAAGAAACAAACAACCACAATTGTAGGCCTACTATTGACACTTTTTATTTAGAATATTAAAGTGTATTTATATTATTTTAAAATTTGATCTAAAATAATATCCGATTCTTTGAAGCCAATTGTCTCAATTCAAAACTCTTTTATAGATAAAAAAATTAAATATGTTTTATGAGAAAGTGAGAGAGGTAATGAATCTTTGGTTTTATAATATATTAATAAATTTGTTGGAAAGTTGATCCTTTAAACATGGTTTTCGTGGTTATTTTTGTATAAACTTTTGTAACTAGAATTAATTATAGATATTCTAAATAAATCTATTTTATAAATGTAAATTCTTAAATATTTTAGTTAATTTATATTTCATAAATGTACCTAATATAAGAATAAATTACAAGTATATTGAAAAGACCCTCATAAATCCCGATTAGAGAGAGATCTCAGACAAATAAGAGATTTATAAAACCTTAATTTAGAATAAATTTATGAATAATAAAAATGTTGTAATACAACAGTTACTTCTCTTTTTATTTATTTTATAAATCATTATAATATGATATTATCTGTTTTTAGATACCAGTTCATTGAAAAGAGTCCCAGAACTTGCAACCAAATTAAATCAGGTAATATTTTTACATATATTAATATAAATTTATAATTATAAATGAGGATATCCAATTTAGGAAAATTAAAATACAGTATAACAAAAGTTGTTTAACTCAACAAATATTTATTTTTTAATACTATAGGTCTACAAATAATGAAATTTAGTTTTTTTATCAAGGCTGATAAACCTCACAAATATGACTGAGGGAGAGTTAATAGAAATACATAACGAAATTTGTTTTTCAGAGAAAACTGTTATAGTGAACTTTATCGTTGTTAGGGAATGTAGGCTATAGGTAATACAGCTATAATTTAGATGATGTTTACAATAAAGAAAGTTATGTTTTAATATAAAAACTGTGGATTTTTAATTAAATCAACATTTAAAATTAAGTAGGATTTGTTTTGTAACAAAAATTACAATATAGAAATATATAAATAATAAAAACAACCACTGAAATCCGTGATTTAAGCATAAAATATAGCAGATTGAAAATAATAATGAGGATTACGAGAGAAAAATTAAGCGCCGAACCAAATGGAGCAGACCGTACAGACTAAATGTGTCGGGCGATAGCGGCCACCGGATATTTTATCCAAGGCACTGGAGTGTCGGTACAAAAGGTACTGTAGGTCGTACGCTCCTAAAGGTCTAGGCATTAGTTATTCTCCATGACTACTTCATGCGCTACGAATTTAATGATTTTGTTTTTGGTACCAAAGGTTCAAACGTAAGATTCTTCTATGCGGTTTGAGACCAAAGGTCCATAGCAATTTGTTTGTATTTTAGTGCTGTTGTGCAAGTGTAGTAATCTTTATAACAATTTTTTTTTTTTTTGTAAAAATAAAATATATTGTAGCATTTAATACAATATTTTAATAAACTTGATTAGTTGTTTTTATTTATTTATATTTTAAAAAGTATAACAAATTTCATTACAAAATTTCTTTGTGAAAAAAGTTTTATATCTATTGAAATTTAAATTGTAATTATATGACATTTAAGCAAAATACGAGTTGATATTCTTGTGAAGACAACATGTAATAAAAGAAAAAGAGTAAGACAAAGATGGGTGAAGGTATATATTTGAAATACCCAGTGACCCTTATAAAAATGACAGCTTGACTAACCAGGTAATTTCCACGTTATCATCAGGCAATAGAAGTTTTTTAGTAAGTACTCGATATTGTTCTTTAAAAATTGAAAAATACAGCTATAATTTAGATGATGTTTACAATAAAGAAAGTTATGTTTTAATATAAAAACTGTTGATTTTTAATTAAATCAACAATTAAAATTAAGTAGGAATTTGTTTTGTAACAAAAATTACAATATAGAAATATATAAATAAAAAAAAAACAACTGAAATCCGTGATTTAAGCATAAAATATAGCAGATTGAAAATAATAATGAGGATTACGAGAGAAAAATTAAGCGCCGAACCAAATGGAGCAAACCGTACAGACTAAATGTGTCGGGCGATAGCGGCCACCGGATATTTTATCCAAGGCACTAGAGTGTCGATACAAAAGGTACTGTAGGTCGTACGCTCCTAAAGGTCTAGGCATTAGTTATTCTCCATGACTACTTCATGCACTACGAATTTAATGATTTTGTTTTTGGTACCAAAGGTTCAAACGTAAGATTCTTCTATGCGGTTTGAGACCAAAGATCCATAGCAATTTGTTTGTATTTTAGTGCTGTTGTGCAAGTGTAGTAATCTTTATAACAATTTTTTTTTTTTTTTTTGTAAAAATAAAATATATTGTAGCATTTAATACAATATTTTAATAAACTTGATTAGTTGTTTTTATTTATTTATATTTTAAAAAGTATAACAAATTTCATTACAAAATTTCTTTGTGAAAAATGTCTTAAATCTATTGAAATTTAAATTGTAATTATATGACTTTTAAGCAAAATACGAGTTGATATTCTTGTGAAGACAACATGTAATAATTGAGTCATTCACTATGAATGCAATGACTTTTTTGGTAGCAAAGGTTCTGATGGCCTTATTATTATTGTTATTTTACCAATCCCAATTATTTTAAGACATTAGTCGTTTGAAGTTTCATATATACTTACTATTAAGGGGATTGGTGTAAGTAAGATAATTATTTAGTTTATATCATTTTAATAAAACCTAATTTTGTTTATAGATTGTAGCATTAGAAGTCCCAGCAAAAACCACATCAGACGTCCCATCGCAAGCCCCACCAGAAGCCTCACCGGAAGCACCGCAACATCCGAGAAGGAGACACAAGTGCCTTTATTGTAACTTGTGTCCTCGGGATTTTGCAAAGCATATTGAAAACAAACACTCTAATACATAAGAAGGGGCGGCTCTTTTGTTAATTACCAACAGTAATTTTTCTAAAGCAGAAAAAAGGAAGCAAATGTTGGTAATTACCAAAAAAATGAGAAACTTGAATTTAGAAATTGTAAATAAACAAATATTACAAAGTGGGGGACAATGCACCTTACTGTTGCCTAAAACTTGGCATTCTGGGGTACCTACCTTCACAAACACTAAACTGTGTAAATACTGTGGTGGTAGGTACCGCAGAGATAAGTTATGGTTTCACCTGAAACATAGCTGTTCCGAGTTTAAGGCTCAAAGTATAGGGCAAACAAAGATTCAGGCTGTTAGGGTGTACAGCACGGCTTCTGCATTGGTAGAAGTCAGTGATCATTTAAAAAATGAAGTGCTCCCAGCTATGAATCAAGATGAAACTTGGAGGAGAGCCATTTCAGATAATTTAATTATGAATTACATAAGCGAGTTTCATATGAGCAGACGAGAAAGTAGACACCAAGTCAGTAGTGAAATGAGACTACTTTCTCGTCTCCTTAAAGTAGTTAATGATAAGCTATCGACCAACGAGCAAAGTGGTACCAAAACAATGTCTAATATTTCAAACCCGATGTACTTCAATACAATTGTACAAGCTGTATTGGACATCTCGGGTTGTAATGATGAGACAGGACTTTTGGGAAAACCGTCAATACCTTATAGGGTCCTCCCAGCTCTAAAGTCGATTCTTGAATTAGCTAGGAGTCAGACTATTTCAAAGGTTTACGAAGGGGAAGGAAATGACAGAGAAACTATATTAATGTATGACGATTTTGCCACATTGTTAGAGAAGCGTTGGTCAAGTAAAATTGGAAGGTTGGCTGTTAAATCCAAAAAAAAAATCTTAAAATAAAAACTTTCCAAAAAATGCCTTTAGAAGAAGCCATAGTCAAATTTTGTACTTTTATAAATTCAAGCTAATAACAATGCTGAGGATAAACATAATGTGTATGATGAGCTTTTGAGCAGCCTTGTTGTACACATTATAAAAAAAGCCAAAATTGAATACTTTAATAGGTTGGCAAACAAACTCAGAAAAAAGAACTTCCTGCTTCCTTTAACACTTTCTAATAAGAAAAATGCACATCCATTAGAAACCGATGATTCTGATTCTAATTATGAGTGTAAAGAAGATTCAGAATCATCGGAAGATAATGAAGTTGTTAAAAGTGTTAAAATATCTAGCAAAACGTAGACTCCGCTGGAGAAAGAACGTCTTTTTTCTGAGTTCGGAAATGATATTTTGGGGAAAAACAATTCTAAGAGATAAAATTATAATTTTTATCAAAAAAAAAAATAAATAAACATTTTTATAAAAATAGATCTGTTAGTAGTATGATGACCTACATTGACAATCTATTAAAAATAAAACAAAAACAAGTCAGCTTCAATATTAAAAAAATCATAAAATATTAGCCTATATTAAATTTAACTTCTATTATTTCTGTTATTTATGAAATTAAATGTAGCCCTAATGACTGTGACTTATCTTGGTCAAACAAAGAGAAAAATCACCACTAGGTTTAAAGAACATTTAGCCCATCTAAAATACTACAGACACGAAAAATCAAGATTAACCGAACATCTGTACAAAACTAAACGTGTCACAGAAATCAATAGTGTAAAATAATAACTTAAGTTTCTATTTATTTATGCTAAAGACCGTAGGTACTTGGTGGTATTCCATTTTAAATAAATTAAAACAATATTTTTTTAGTATAAACCACAATATTTTAATTGAAACTTGCCGACCATGGATTCGCTAGTTAAAGCATTGTCAAGGACTTATACAAGAATTCAATTAAAATATTGTGGTTTATACTAAAAAATTGTTGTTTTAATTTACATAAGTTTCTTCTAACAAATTATTAAACAGTTATGGAAGCATATTAATAGCTAGAACAGACAATACAAAATAAATAAAGTCTGATAAAGGCTCCATTCCGAATTCCTGATTATTCTCTTTGTTAAAACCTTGAAGATTGTTGATAATTTTATTCATTATAATAATATGATGCTCTGGTATTGTAAATTATGTTTTATTTTTATAAATATATATAATCGTAAGATAGTTGTTAAAATTTCTCTCCTCCGCCACTCCAGGAAGAACCCACAGAGTTAGTTAACATGCTAACCCTTTTTGGTAAGATAGGACATTGAAGTTAATTTAAATTTTTTAAATTTAAATATTTTCTCCCTGTGCTATATAAATTCTATCCAGATTTATAAATTTAATTTTCATCTATTCCATGCACTCCAAGTTTTTCATTTTAAATCTTACAATTATTTTAAAAGCTACCATTAAAAATTTACAGTCCCATATTTTCAGGTCAATTTGTACAGAGTTAAAAATCTTTATGGGGCATGATTATTTATTTAATACTTTTTAGTGCGTTTTATAAACATGGCAAATTGATTTTTTATTATTTTATGATTTTTAGTGTTGTATTTGCGTACTTTATTTTGGTCTAGAAAGGTGTTAGATTAAATTGGGTTAAGTCCTTGTTGTTCTTAAATAGGCCCTATATTTTGAAAGTAGCCATGTAAAAAGTATTTTAAAAACCCACACGACTTAACTCAACTTAATTTAACATTGTTCAAACCATTAGATGGGCTAGCGGTATTGTGTCAAGTTTGGTGTAAGATTCATAACAATAATTGAAATGAGATTATGTTTACTTAGTTATGAGTATACTTTTTAAAAAAATACTATGTTATGATTATTATTTTTTTAAATCTGTTAATTATTTCATTTTATTACTTTGTACTTACAAATTACAAATTTTCATATTGTTTTATCTTTTTTTCAACAGTATAATTATTTCATTTTATAACTTTGTACTTAAAAATCACAAATTTTCATATTATTTTATCTTTTTTCAATAGTTTAATTATTTCAATTTATTACTTTGTACTTACACAAATTTTCAGGACAAACTGTATGGTGTTATAAATCTGTATTGTGCCATGAAAAATTAAAAAAAACATTTAAAGAAAATATTATTATTATTTTTATAACCTAAACCATGTCGTAACGTATCCCATAAGTGCTAAGCTAGCTGTCAATAATGCACATAACCTATTTCATTAACAGCTGATATTAATGGTATTAGACACTATTTAATTTGAGGAAGAATTAAGAAAATCTAATTATTATTTTTATATCATAAACCATGTATATTTTATTTTAATAACAGCTGATATTCATTGTATAAGACAATATTTAATTAGAGGGATCATTAAGAAAATCTAATTATTATTTTTATATCCTAAACCATGTATAACTTATTTCAACAACAGCTAATATTCATTGTATAAGACAATATTGAATTTGAGAGAGAATTAGGGGCCGAAAACGAGTTAATATTGCATTGTCATCCAGTTCCGAGCTATGTTTAAAATTTCAAGTCTCTAGCTCATTTAGAAGTTAGTTTAAAATTTCCACCTGTACAGACAGACAAGAAAGCGAGTTAATAAAAATGTGTTAATAATATTTAGAATGCATTTTTCTTCTGATTCTACTTCCAAAGGTGATTTTTACATTCTATAAAAATACTTGTAAGTGTTAATAGAAATGTAATCCTATCATATATATTATATTTCAAAGTTAAAATAGTTTACATACATTCAAAATATTATGAATTGGAATTTTACTATTGTCATAAAACCAAAACCAGTGCTTTGTTTTTTTTTAAATTTTTTTTTTAATTGTAATAAATAAAAAGTACTTTACAACCAATACATATTAGAAGTTTTATGAAGATGATATTGCTGAAATAATTTATATCACAATGTTATTTAACTAAGTGATCAAATCTTTTAATTCATTGGGTTCACTTAGCCCATCAGCTCACACCGACGCCTCTGACCTGTGACAGTGCATTGATTTTCACATAAGGCATCTTGAATTAAGATTTGGAATGCAAAATATTAGAATAGAACACTGGTAGTATATGAGTGAGTGATAGAAAAGTGAGTAAGCCTATAAAAAAACTGACAGTAGATGGGAAGTAGTGGGGAGGGGTAAGAAAAGAGAGAGAGAGAATGCATTTTATTATTATTATTATTAATTTTTTCATTTCTGTTGAGACCGATGGTTCTTAGTGGAATTCCGTGTTTAAAGATAATAAAACACAATTTTTTTTAAAAGTGGATATTAAAAAATAAAAATAAATGTGTTTTATTATCATTTTATTATAACTTACAAAATTCTTAGATTGTTTACTGAAATATGAGAAAGAGAAACTGTGTGCTAGACGTGGAAAGAGGTATGTATGGAAAGGTGAAAATGTATCATAGAAAAGTAAGGAACAAAATAATAATGTAAACTTCAAAGGGATATATAATAATTTTAACTGAATTGTACATTTTAATGGTAGGGGCCTACTATCAAAACTAGCTAACAAAAGATGTAGATGGAAGCAATCATTGGAACAATCAGATGGAGTTCATAAAAATAATTTCATTAATAGATTAAAATCCATATTTAATTATCATAAGTCGATTGTATAGTTACTTATTGGTAGGTCTAATACCTCACCCATAAAAAAATAAATAAACGTACAATAATAATTTATCTAAACATAAAATAAACTACTATAGTAATATATCTGAAGTTATAATATCCACCGTACCTACTCTTTAGTCATATGGTAAGTTTTAAACAAAGTCCATATCCGAAATACATTGGTGTGATTTAAATCTCTATAAACAGCCTAGTTCTATAACCATACCTAACAACAAATGTCTACATCCAACAATAAATAATACCAGCATGTAATATTTAATTTTAAATACTTACTTCGTTTCTTAACTTTTCGCACACCGTTTGTTGCTGTGCGCAGCCTTACTTAACTGATACAAATATCAATGAATCAAACCAGTGGTTTCTTTTATATTATCCTCATATTTAAATCTGATTAATCTTCATGCCTTGTAATCACTACAGGACCAAACAAGTAATCTTACAACATTCCACTCTGGAGAAAATGTTGTTTCAACAAATAAACATATATTTTCCTTGAAAGGATAACACAACATGGGCGTACCCAGCGAGGGGCAGGGGGGGCAGCTGCCCCCCCTGGAAGCAAAAATAAATCTTTATTATACATTTTGTTGCTGGAATTTAATACAATTCTTGAAATAACTATTTTAATAATCAATTTTATATTGAATGACCGGCTTGCCCCCCTCTAGTTTTGATCCTGGGTACGCCCTTGTAACACAAGCTCAAACTTGTACACCATAATATAAAAATCAAATTTATTAAAATTTCATTAAGATGTTTGAAATATATCTAAAATATGCATTATTTACGCTCTTCCTCTTTTAATAATTATGAGCCATAACTTCAAAAATTATAACTACCGACACAAAATAAAGCTAGGTCATTTGGTTATTTTTCTATTCACCTTCAAACTAGAGTGCTCACATTTTTTTTTGTAGGACTATATATCTATTACATGTTAATTAAGTAAAAAATTCTAAAAATATCCGTGCATGATTAATAAATAGATTTTTTTTTCAATGTCATTTAAAAATATTAACGGTTCAATCAAATTTGTGAGCATATTATCTTATAAGGTATTAAAATGAAGTCTTGATGAAAATAAACGTCTTAATTTTTTTATTTTAAGGTACTAATATATTTTTTTTAAATATAATGTTTGAAAGTATATCCAAACTCAGTTCTACCTGTAATAAACCTGTATAGGAATTTTCAATAGGACTACATATTGTTTGTAAAGTTAAGTCACAGACGGTGAGTTATAAATTATTATTTATTTATTAAATATAATTTAACCTTTGATGATTTACAGGATGGCTGGTACTTATCAATAATTGTAAACAATTGGAGTAAAACACATTTTATTTCAAACCACCATGAAATTATGACTTTTAAAATCTTTTTAAAAAGATAGTTTTTTTCTGCCAAAAGGGTAATTTAGTCAGTTTGTATCCAAATAAATGATAATTTTTGTGGTATTTTATATAAAAAATTCCTGTGGATGCGATTTAATTTTAAAAACATATAGAAATAGTTTTATAAAAAAAATCCAAAATGTTTTAAAACGCTCTAGTCAGCTATTCCTTAAAGTATCGTAACTTTCAAGTTATATGAAACATTTATATTTATATATTTATATTTATTTAGATGGATAAAAACAAATAGGCTATAAAAGATAAACTCAATTTAAAATCTTAGATTTTGTCATCAAAATTTTTTTTTTAAAACATTAAGTTGTCTTACCTTTTATTATAGAAATTTAAAAAACTTTCGGAAAATATTATAATGAAATCATTTAATTAAGCAAAAGCTGTGAAAATGATTTTTTGGCAAAATCTGTGTTTGAAACAAAATTCATAATTTCAGGGACATTTGAGAAAAAATAATTAAAAATAGGTATACTGTACTTTCAAATAGTAGGATATGCATCTTTAATTAAAAAAAAAAAGTTTACACTAAGTACTAACTATCCAGAGTATTTATTTACAATTGGAGAGTCCTACAAAATTCTCTGTAAAAATAATAGCCGAAGTAATAAAGAATTTAATTAATCGTAAATACTCTTTCAAAAATATCATAATAGTAGGTTAATTAAAATTTTACTTTTTTGTTCATAATTAAAAATTATTTATTCAATACTTGCATAGTTTATATAATATACATTTACAGTATGCTTTCTGAAAATGATATTTATGTTTTATTATTGAGGTTATGAAACTAGTCTACAACAATAACATAGTTTACCATAACAAATAATACTACACAATATATATAAATCTATTTTCCTTAACCCTAAACGTGAAAATAATTAAATGCAAATTGAAAATGAACAATTTGATAGCTGTAGTAATATAATCAGGTCCCCATGAGATTAGAATTTGAAAAAGAGATGCCATAACCAAAGTTTTATTTTTAACTTAATCTCGGAAAATAATGTGCCAAAAAATAACTTTTTTTTCACTAAAAAGCTTGAATAATTTAGAATTTTATAAAGGTTATTATAATTGTTTGATTGTAGTTTTAAAAAAATTAGTAACTATTCTGTTAATTAATATTTTGATGCAAATATCAATTTTTACATTGAATCTATTTAAAAGTCTTAAAATAAATGTAGAACAAATAATTATTAGTAGGCCTATATTCCTGCTCAATTTTATAACTAAACTCATTACTTTTTATAAGGAAGAAACCAAAATTAAATGTGTTTTGAAGATTAAATTTATAAATCATTCATTATAAGATAAATATTACTTACATTTTCTATATTTAAGTTGATTTATTAACTTTATTTTGAAAAATTCTTTAAATAATGATATACAACTAAATCATAACAAAATACTAATGAAATTTTAACGTCAATTTTAAGTTTTTTTTTAATAATAAAGAACAAGTTTTATTGCTTTATTTAAGAATTGACTTTCTCAGATTTATCCCTGACATTTCATATTTTTACAAGCGTTTATAGAAAATGAAAAAATAAATGGAAAATTGCTATTTAATGTGTAACATTATTATAATTAAAGATTATTATAGCTTAAAAAATATTACCATTCTAAAAAAAAAAAACTAAAAAAAATTGTTATGTTCACGCATCATTCATTTATGAACACGACATTTCTGCCGCCTGGCAGAAAGGTCTTGGGACGGCAGAAATGTCGTGCGCGTGAGTGAAAAGCGGTAGGAATGGCATGGACGTAAATATATATATATATATATATATATATATATATATATATATATATACATATTCTTCAATTCATATTAGGGCTTTTTTGTCTGATTATGATATTTTTTTTGCAATATTATTTTCATTTTATATTAAGTAATTCAAGAACAGTTGCATAAATACATTGTTGCCTAATATATGAAATCAATGTACTACAACGGAAATTCGTTGTATGGGGTTATGTTTTGGTCAAAAAAGAAAAATATCAAAAAAATAATCCCAATGCAAGGTATGGATGTTTTGTAGAACTTTTTACTGCTTATAGCCGGTCGGTGAGATTGAACTATGAAATGGTCCAAGGTCAACTCTTGCCGGCTTGTTCTAACAGTAAATTCCTATGTCGGCGGATTTTGAATTGAAAAATCATTTTTTATGAATTTTGAAAATATGAAATAATAATGTATAAGGATATGTAGTTGTAATACAAGTCGTATGCAATACATATCTAGTACTGTTATTTCATATTAACTAACAGACGTTACGGCATATTTGAATGAAGAATTTAAAAATTTTCAAAACTAATAAAAAATAAAAAACCTTGGTATTTCTGAAAATAAAATGTAATTTTAAGATAAAAGTATTCTTGCTAAAATTTGGAAAAAATTGATATTTAAAAAGTTAGCAGAAAAGGTTAAGTATAAAAGCTAATAAAAGTAAATAAAAATAAATTTTGAAAAAAGGATTGTATAGAAGCAATTAAATAAATAAAGTTAGATTATAATTAATTATTAAAAACTTAAATTTGATTAAAACAAAAGAGTTATGGTTTTCACGCTATAGTATGAAAACGAAAAAAGATAAGAAGTGGAAATTTTGCAAAAAGAAGTTAAAACCTAATATCTAAGAGTTGTGTATATTTCAGGAAAATCAGTCAATAAATAAACCCCAAACCCAAAGGTGTGAAAATACGCACTGGATTACAGCACTACCAGAAGTCGCAGAATTATGTTATCACGGCTAGTGCGTTTAAATCACGAAATAAACAAAGTGACAAAGTTTGAAAAAAAAAACTTTAAAGGTGTAAGAATTAAAAACTGTGAATTACGCAAATTCTTACGTAAGTGATTGAAGGCGAATGAATAGTCCGAGAAATGTCATTCGAAGTGCGGGAAATTGCCGCGGTCGAGAGCTACAGGACACCGGTTACGTAAAAACGCAAAAACTGTTAGGAAAAGTGTTATAGACAATTAAAAGGAAAACAATGAAGATTTTTACATCGGCCAGTTACAAGTTGCAGGGTTTAAATGTTCAAGGATAAGTGACGTAGTTGTAGGCGGAGCCAGAATACCAACTTACAGCAAAAATAGATTAAAGGATTAATTAGAACAAAGTGATTAAAAAGGACAATTTAAAAACGGTAAACGTAATAAATAAATTAATAATAAATAACTGAACCACCTACACCAAAAATAATCAAGAAATTGCATGGAAATACACCATAAATGGAACTATCGTATCGGTCCAGTGAGGGAAAAAAATTGGTATCGATATACGATAGTTTTTGGCTATAAAAAGAGCCGCACGAATCTCATAGGGGTCTCTCGTAAAAAAGTCGTTGAAACAGGTGCTAGGGGTGACTATGCCCGAAGGTCTCTTGTAAAAAAGTTGCAGAACAGGTGCTAGGGGTGACTATGCCCGAACGTCTCTCTTAAAAAATAGTTTGAACAAGTGCTAGGGGTGGCTATGCCAGTTTGCCGACTCAAGATTCTCAGTAAAGAAGTTTAAGTGTTACGATGCCAAAGTATTAAAACAGCGTCAGCGAGAGCGATAGAAGGTGATAGATTCGAACAACCAGCCAGCCTTCTAAACTCCATGGAAAAAATATAAGACAACTTTAATCGCTAAAAAACAACCAACCAGACACCAAAGGACCATCAGCATCTCAGGACTCAGGATCTTCAACACGGCGGACAAGGTCTGAGAAAATCCAAATTTCCTTTTTTAAAGGGCAAAATTGGCCCGATTTTAGAGTCTCACTGATTTTCCTGAGATAATTTTTTTTTGTGTGTAATTAAATAAATGTATTAAAATAGATAATGTCAAACTCTTGTGTGGATAAAAATCTTTTTCAATAGATAAATTTGATAAATTAAATAATTTAAATTCAGAGATAAATAGAAATTTTTATATAGATCAATTTTAAGAAAGTTATAAGTGATTGCCTTCTGCTCAAAAGAAAAAATATTTTAGTTGTTATCCATTAATTTTATTAGAGAAATTGTTTTGAATTTTATTTTGTTGACTTGTGTCAAGCTTATTATTTCAGTTGTTTTTATTTCAATTAATTAAAAGAATTAATTTTTTTATATATCCTCTAAATCTGTGTTTTATTTAGAATTGGTCACACAATTATATGCTATATTTTCAGGTTTGTTATTATAAAAAAGGGTAAAATATATTGTATCAAAAAGGTATTCCTAAGGACACACACCTACGAGAGTAAAATTCGAAAATAAAGTAAATTCGTGTTCTCCCTGAGAAATAGGGTAATCTTAAATACAGTTACTGGAAGTCGTAAATAAAAAGGGGGTACCGGTAATTTGGGGCAACTCAAATTATCGAAGAAGTTATTCAATCCAGGCCAGCAAGATAGTAAGCCAAAAACTTCCAGTGGATTGGATAATTTATTCTTTTTGTCACGCGAGAACGAATCCTGTAGGCTAAAAATCTCAGGATTCGAGACTATTACGTATTAATTAAGATAGGGGGCGTAATTAGTCTGACTCTAAAAAAGGTAGAGTTTTTTCGTTGTAGTACATTCTATTGTTAACATAAGAATATTCTTTTGGGGAAGGGGGTTGTTTAAAAATATTGATTAAAAATAAAATTAGTATACACATAGTTTAAAGTTTTAAATAATTATTAGCATTAACTTAAATTAAATGAAAAATTGCGACATGTTAACTATAAAGGTTAAAGAAAATCTTATGTACACGTTATGACTATATTAAAAGATAAATTATAAGGGTATTTTTATAAACTATATAGAATATATTGGACGAAAATAGTCCAGTTAAAATACCATAAACTATGTCTAAAAAGGAAAGAAACTGAACAATCATTATTAATTGTACATGTACGGTACATATTTCATTTCTTGTAGAAACCATTGCAGTTAGGCGACGAGATAAGTTTTAGAATTACTACAAATTCATTCAAGTTCAACTCTTATCACAGAATCTCAGTGTTTCCCAAAAGGACTAAATCAAACGTATGAATTTGCCACGAACAAGCTTTAAACTGGTCATTTATAGTTAAGAATTTAACAGTTTTGGATAACTAACACATGTGTGGTTATTTCATGTGATAAACGGCACCGTATATTTTAAAACAGTAAGCGACCAACCAGAAGGCTCGAAATGAAGCGAAGTCCAGTGTGTTTGTGTAGTTCCTGTTGTTTTCCAGATAATGTCGTGAAAGTGCTGTAGCACTTGTAATAAGATTGTATAAGTCTGTACGCTCCCTACTTGACAACACAATAACATTCTGTAAATCTCACAATGAAACATCAAAGCCCTCCTATCAACATTTATCAAAGAGCTCACCTATATCAACATATAGATTGTTAATATCAATTAAACGTGTAATTTAAAAATAATGTCCAACTCCGAGGTTCATGGTGGCATCAAAAAGTTGAACCTATCAGTTTACTTCACAGTTCACTACCCTTCGATTTCTGTAATTGGCATTTTCTCGTCGACCAGTAAGTGTTCGCAGGTATTCCACTGGTCTTCCAGCCGCCAGCGTTTAGAATATCAAACTCCCATGCAATTGTCACACATTCACAATAAGCCGTACAAATCGCTAACTTTAGCAAGATGTAAGCAGTGGAACACTAATTTAGTATGCTCTAAACCGTATGTTCAATAATTAACAAATTAAATAATTCAGACCTAATTGTCATACATTAACAATAAGCCATGCAAACGGTTTAGTTTTGCGAAATGTAAGCACTACAAATAATAATAATCACTAGATAAGTTAACCTAAAAACAATTTTAAACAGTAGTTAAAATTTACGAACAAAGCAATAAAACAAAATGTATTTGAGAACTTATAAAAGCCGATTAATATTTATTTTTGTTGTGAAATAAGTAATTTACCCAAAACAGGCATATTATTTAAACGATAAATATATTTAAAATAAGTGTTTTCAAGGATAATGAACAATTTTCAGCAAATCTGCGTAAAACTGTTTCATTTGACAATCCGTCATTAAAACCGGACATAAACGCGTATTGAAAAAATACTTGACTGGCGCAGAAATTTCTTAGCTTATTTAAAATAAAATACTCAGTGTTTTTTTCATAGAGAAATGAAAGTAGAAGTAAGAATGTACTCTAACTTGAGTTTATTATTTTCATTTTCGTTTTACCAATAAATATTGATCTTGACTTATGAGATTATATATTATGTAGAACATTAACTCGAACACAAGTTCTCACAAAAACTACGTTTTCAGTTCAATCAAACGCGTTTCAGCGACAAATTCGCCTTCCTCAGTGATACATGAACTACAATAATAAAAGTATATCACTTTTTATTTTTAGGTTATCATACAAGTCTCAACGACTAAAGGGTTTATTATAACAGAAAAAATATTTTTGTAACGACTGAAACAAGTTATATAATTAATTAAGGATATATTGCACTTAAACTGTCGCCGATCAGTTCATGCAATAAAGGTTTATATTTATACTATTTTATCCAAAGAAAACTTTAGAGATTTTTTGGATTAAATTAATATTGTTCTGTATAACATGAAATATTTAGTGATTTTGATATTATACTGTGATCATATAAAATAGGGTTTTCTAATAAAACAACGTTAATGAATAAAATAAGTCCTGCTTGAAAACCATCACAACTTCCATGCATACATATATCATAATAAACTTCCATTCAATACATACATTACCTTTCATTTCCTTACCAAAACTATTACACACAACAGATTTTTTCTCACCATCAATATTACTCCATGCGGCTCACATTTAAATTACACAATTGTGAGTTAATACAAATTATCCAAAGCAGTCATTGTTAAATTGTGTAAATATTTTCCTACACTAATGGAGCGAAAGGGGGTAATTGCAATAATTTAAGTTTACTTTTATAAAGTGAACTGTGTTGGACGATTTTGTAAGGTAATATGTAATGTAATTCGATGCGAAACATAAGAAAATCTCTTTGGCTTTATAGAGGTTTAGTAACCAAATCAAACTCAAAGGAAAAACAACATATGACATTAAAATTTACAAATGAAACATATGAAGCACTACATTTCTTTCATTTGTATATTTTACAAGTCACTTGATACGTGTGCATTATCTAGTTTCGAATATTTTTGTATAAGAACTTGAAATGATAGTGTTTTGTTTTTAAAGAAAATTAAAAAATGATAGAATATATTTTGCATTTTTACCTTCACTGCAACTAAAAACTAATGACTTCTGTCATCGGTATGACATTTAATAAACTTCATATTTACATTTGAAATAGAATAGTTTAAAAGTATTCCATTATTGGCATTTAAGGATAATCTATTATAGCTGAACTATTCATATGGGAAATTCAAATCTTAAAGGATATTGATTAATATTAATATCAGGATGAGGTGAAGTTATGTCATCATCAAACGCTCTTATAACTAAAAATAAAACGAATATTAGGAAAACATCAATATGTTAACTGGAAGATTCACACAAGTCACTCAACGACTTGCAGCACCATTATGTAGAGCTGAATTCAAATTTGACGTTAATTTATATGTGTCTGATCCCTATATAACTAAATAATCTAAAATAAAAACATTTTGAAAACAAATATAATACTGATTTAGAAGAATCTATTAAAATTGTGTTCGCAAGGCGTTGAATTCCAATTTAATATCGGCTATTACATGATACTTTTCTGTGTACTTCTTAAATCCAAAAACACAAAATTTTTAAGTTTATCCATTTAATGAAATAAGTGTATATTTCCATTTTGATTATAGTTCAGTTTAATTTACCTTTGGTTTGTAATATACCCGGTTTAACACGAAAACTCATTATTTGGTTTGTTTTTTATGGTACTGATTACTAACATTTAACATGTCTTGAAATTGATTTATGTATTATTTAGGTTTGTGTACGTCCTTGTTTCATAATATCCTCAAATGTAAAATAATGAAGGTCAAATAAAAATATATTGTTGGACTTTCTTTATTGGCTGATTTAATTAAAATTACTTCTGGGGGGGGGGGTTTGGACCGCATTTATTTACGATTTAGGATAAATGAAAAGGGTATAAATCTCTTTTCATCATCGCCTTCAAACATTCTAATAGCGCCAAAGTCAGAAAAGAGTTGTTCAATCGAGATCAGATAGGAAAGTTAAAGAGACTACAAGACTATAAGGAAAAAAGTATAGAATCAGCTAGGTCCCCTTCGGCCACAAGCCCAAATTCATAATAGTGACCCTTGATGGACCATTAACTAATAAAAACAATATTTCAATACGACATTTGTATAAGTTATGTTCTTTATGAGCTATAGCCGAATTTGGCATTGGTTTTACGTACCTAGGCATCCACAATTTTAACTATACACACACACACTTGAAAAGAAAGATCCTGTTTGTTGAAGTGCATAACAATTATTGTTTTATAATAAGTTGATGAAGCTTTCACGTTGATAAACTAACCTCTCCATGTAAATCATACAAATTCAAAACCGACACAAACTCCTGTATTTTTAACACTTGCGGTAATTCTGGTGCTGAGTTCCAGTTTGACCTTTTTTTTGGTGTACTAGCAAAATCAAAAATAAGCGAAACATTTTCTATAACAAATTATTATCTGATTTTCAAGAAACCTTAAGTATTTATTTGATTTCTGTGAATGAGTTAGGTTAGATTTCAGTTTCCAGATATTATTTATCAAAACAATTTTTTTTTTAAATTAATAAAGCATCTATTACCAGCTTCTGAGAAAACCTAAATCTGAGAATGAACATAAAGAGATGCTATCAATTTAATATTTAATAATAACATTGTAAAATATTTTCAGAGTGAGTTTTGTTAATTATATTGATGTCAATTCTAGTACTTTCTTCATATCAAAAGTTTTAATGAGCAGATTAAATCAAAGGTTGCACAACGGTAGAGATTTGAGTATGACTCTACTTACTTAAATTCTATTTAAATCTCTTACTCTAAAGTAAGAGATTTAAATAGAATTTAATTGCTCATTGCTATGTGAACTGAAGATATTTATTAATAGCTGTTATAACCTCAATAGCTGTTAGTTTAATTCTTCAAATATTGATCATTAAATCGTGTTGCAATAAAAACTACAGTGTGTCAGTCTCATGTGTAATAAAAAAAATTTTAAAAAATAATATAACACTTATTTATGGAGTTTATTTCATATTTTGCAATTCATTATTCTCAACCCAGGGTAATGTTTTATTTGTACTTTTAAGCAATAGTTATAATGATCAATATTATATTTTGAAAATAAATAAATACCGGTAGAAATTTTTTTTTTTAATTCAGCTTTAATGATGATGGTTTGGGATAGTAATTTAGTAATTATTTAAATTAAGCGATTTAGAATTTTAAATAACCTAAAGTGATTACGTTTTTTGGGACTACATAACCTTCATTCCGAAAAAATCACTAAATTATTACATTTTCTTCCAGGATTATTTTGACCATACGTTTAGAAGTGATAAGGAAATTTTAAAATGTTGGAGTATCCTGCAATATCGAATTCAAAAATATATGTTTTAAAATTAACTGTAACAGTTTTGATCCAATTTGCCTGAATTCATAGACCTAATAACTCAATGAAAGTATTGGTTATTCCCGTTCCATAAATACTCATTCGAGAGTTATTTATCGGTATCTCAAATATACAAATATAGATCTATCCATTATAAGCTAATAATCAAACCGTTTTGGTAAGTTTCCAGTGAAATTGGTCGTATTGGTTTTACTATAGTACCGATATTTCTTCTAACACAAACTCAAATCTGGCATAACGTTAAGCAACAGTAAGTAATCAATACCAGGCACATATACACCATAATCACTAGTATGAAGACACAATCATAAGGATGTTTAAAAGTTTTCTAAAATTATGGTGGTTTTGTTACTAGTTCTTATATTTTAAACATTTTTCTTCATTATTAAGACTAATGTGTTACCAGGGGACTTAAATTTAAGAAAGGCGGAACCAAAATGGTAACAATGTTTGAAAGAGAAAAGTAAAAAAAAGACAAAGACAAATTTAGTAATTAACAAGGCTCAAGTTTATTGAACAAAAAAGAAATTTCGACGGTTCAGATTTTATCATTTACAACTGAGAAAGACATCCTGAGACAAAATTATCATAAACAGCTTATGATTAAAAATATTATAATTAATAAAAGTTATACGCCCTTAAAGTAAAATATTATAATTTAAATAAAAAAAAAATTTAATCAATAGATTCTGAAAATTTATCCCCCCTTTTTAGTTTATATATTTTATAGTTACAAAATTTAACACAAAAGACAATGAGCACAGCTTAACAATTAACAGGATTATAATTAATCCAAAAAAAAAAGATTATACGCCCTTATATGTAAAAATTACAAAATAAAAAAAAGATGTAAAGATACTGATATTTATTTCCCCCCTTTTGACTTTATGAAATGATAGTTTTTTAAAACAGTTACATAATATTACTTATTTGATAAGTTTCTTAAATGCTATATTGGCCAATAAATATATATGTTTTAGATAAAGAATTTATTATAAAAAGAGTAGTTTATTTTAAAGGAAAAGAAAAGAAAATTTTGAATATTAAATTTTTAAATTGACGTCAATTATTTTAATTTAGAGAATAACCTCTTGGAGGTTGTTAGGTCCGAAAGTTTGCATGCAGGCTCCACCCAAGTATTTTTTTATATATATTATAATTAATTACACAAGTCTACATCTAAAATATAGTTTTTTAAGAAAACATATTCGCTGAAATAAATTTAGGCACATATACAATATGAGTTTAATTAAAGTTCTATAAAGTCAGTTTTTTTGTAACATCACTTTTGTGCACGTGAAACTCTGAAGCTATGTTGAATAAAACGTGTTTTGTTAACAGGACGAAACATGTTTAGATCTTTTGCTGTGTTTCTTCTAACAGCATATTAGCTATGGCAAAAAACATGTTTTTTTTTTAGCGTCTGTACAAAATCAGACATGTTTTAGCATTAATGTTCATTATTAAAGCAAATATCTGGTTTTTTGTCAAAATTAAAGAAAATTGATTGTATAACAGAAATTCGTTAAGATTGAACTCAAAAGCTTCTTAGATGGTTATAAATCTATTTATATATATTTAATTTTGTTTGAAACAAAGCTTGTATAAGACTTGCAAAGATTTGCAAAAGTCTGTAAAACGAAATTTTCTGATTTAAAACAGATTTCTCCAATTGTTTTATATTTGACATGTTCAATAAGATATTTTGATCATTTAAAGTTCAACATTAGTTTGCACCTATTTCACATAATTGTTCAAAACTCAAAATGTGCCTTTGCAAGGTTTTGTAAAGTATGTCTTAACAAAAGAAAATTTTATAATCATTGAGTTTCAAAAGAACATTGAATATTAAATAAAACATGAAATACATATTTTAAAAATACATGATAATTAATAAATTGTTTTAAAGCATTAACAAAAATTTAATATATGATAAAATCTGTAAAGCTTAGTACCTGGAAAATCCTGTCGCAGTCCACGTGAGCTTGCGCCGTGAAAACGAATTTATTAAACATTTTAAACTAAAACGCACAAACTAAATTTTAACATATCGTTGAAACTGAGTTGCAATTTTTGAAGACCAAGTAAGAAAATTCATCTCTAACGTAACTATCCAAAAAAAAATCAGGCATTGTGAGTGACTACAGGTAGACTAAGCAACCGGTATTAGAGAAGATGGGCTGTCTTGCCGTTGTACTTTACCCTCCGCTATCGTACGATCATTAGTTTTGGACAATCTCGGCAGGTGACAGCATCTGTCAAGCAACGGAAGTTGTATGTGTGGAAGTAGAGTGAATGACGTTTTATTCCAGAGGTGATTTGAATTTGAATGCTACAAATGTATGGTATGCTTAGCTTATTAGTTCTGATTAGAATAAATATACTTGTTGAGATAATTAACTCCGTGAATAAAAGCGAATAAATAAGTTACTTGGAAATATACAGTTTATTTGTGTACTTCTACCAATATTGCATTGTCAATGCTTTTGATGCGATAAACTTCATTTTCAAACGCTATTTACGTACTACTTCTTCCCTCAAAAGAGTCATCTTACATGACCTACCTAACCTCTATTTTTTCCATCTGCAGTCTCCGCCTTCTTCTGTTATTGGTTGACACGGTGTTGCTGTTATAGGTTAGCTTCCATAGAAAGCTATTCGGTTAAGTTTCATCCAAGAGCGTTTCATTAGTATACAATAAATATGGGAATTATGTTTAGCCCATTTATAATATTTTGCCCTTTTAATTTTACTTAGAATAATTCCGACTTTTTCAATTAAACTTACTTCATTATTTCATAGAATCTTTCATTTCTTTCTTCTTCTAACGGAAGAAAATTTTAATTATTCCTTTCATTGTTTGTTGGATCTAATGTATGTATGTAATTGTGAATAAAGATTATCGTAATAATGAAATATAGAATTAGTGAGTGAAAGAGAGAAATTCAAGAAGAAACTTACTAAGGGAATATACAGAGCACAAGAGTCATCAAGGAAAAAAGTTATCTGGTAGTTTCTGTGAAGAAACATCTTGGAATTTGTTTTATGTCTGAACAAGTAATTTACTTTGCTTCTAATGCTTTCCGAGTTTCTTTAATGTTGTTTAAACACATCCGAGACTGAGTCTACATACTTAAAGCTGATTACAGTAGTAAAGAAAACATACACTTCTATTGTAACAGATATAAATTAAACACGTTGTTAAATACTAAATAAAATGAATTATCCTTTACGGACGATTTACCCTCAAAATATAATCTGTTGCTTTACAAACATCTATATTTACTGTTTCGACTCGGCTGGAAACTTGACGTTTCTCCTCTGGCTTAAGTAATAACATTATTTTTCAATGTTTAAATTTTCTGAAAAACATTTCAACAAGTTTTGGATATATTTCTAATAATAGTGAGCAAATGACGTGAAAATTTTAATTGAATTGCACTGTTGAGAAGGCACTAATATATTGGCAAGTTAGAAATAATTAGTATTGTAATATAAGTGACAAATAAGAACGATGAGAGCTTATGATATCAACGAAAACCGAGTCGGCATAGAAATAAATAAAAATCAAAGGAAACTGATATTGTAAGGAGTATTCAACGGTACCCTAAACATAGTAGTCGGTTATTTTTTTTATGTAAAAAAGGGTTTTTGTTCATAAAACACTCGTAATTGTGTTTTATTCTCCCATATAAGCAATGGTAAAATATTCTGCCGATGTTAGTATATTTTACAGATATCATAAATTATTATTGGACTGATATTTTTAGTAAATTATTTATAGGTATATTAAAACTGAATATCATAAAACTGTAGTATTAAACGTATCCACAATTACGAATTTTATTAGTTTACTTAAATTGTTCATTTTTATTTTTTCTTGACGTTACTTTTTGTAGTTTTAAAGAAAGATCTTGTTACAAAATGCCTTATAGTATTGAAACACATTAATAACAAAAACATGATTTTTTTTATGTGACCTATAAAATTGAACCTAAATATTTGGTGTAATGGAATTTAATTTTATATTATGATATTTACATATAAATATTATACTTCGAGAGGTTAGTTCTATCCTCGTCATGTTCAAATCTCTTCCTTGGTGAACTATTATTCTTCCTACATTTTAAACATGAATTGTTTTAATCGTTTTTGTTGCATTCCAAATCCTTGTCATATTTCTTAATTATTGGAACATATTTGAGCCATTGCGAGTTCCTTAAATAGTCGAAACGTTGTTGTAATAAGTACCAATAAAAGAAGAAAAAAACTTTCAAGAAAATTGAAGAAAAAAACACGCTATTTTCCACACTGAATTGGTTATATTTTGACTCAGAAACTTAATGTTTTAACTCAGAAGACTAAAATGGGTTACTTAAGAATACACCCTAAAAATAATAATTTTACAACAAAATAAGGTGCGTAGCCTTTCACAACTATTTCCTACATTAAAAAAAAAAAAAAATCTTTGTAGTAGAAAAAATAAATAGAGAAAATTATCTATAGTAAGCGAACTTCTAGCTCAGTAATTTAAATTGTTACTTCTCTGATCAATTGCAGCATCAAAAATATTTCCGTTTCAATTATTGAACACATATTTAAACTTAAAATATATGTTTGAAAAGAATAAGTAATACATTGTTTTATCAATGTCATTTACAAACGTTGAAAAATAAAATAATGATATTGAGAGAGTAAGTAAAGCCCTTTCTTTAATAGAAGACAAACCCTTTTCTTTACTTATTCGAAATGAGCACTATGCCATTCAGTGCATTTTTAAGATTTTTTCAAGATACTCACTTGAATTGATAACAGCAAATTATACAGAATGTTAAATTTGATATATTACATATAACTATTTCAGTAAATCAAACATGCAAATAATAAGTAAATAAATAAATCACATGCGAATCCAATTGGTAATCACAGAAATAAATCAGGCAATGAAATAAATTTACATGCAATTATTTCCTCATCATGTAATAGCCTTTCATAAAGCTCTCTTGCAAAATAAATGAACACGTGGCGACGTCTGACTATGTTTATGAAAGTTTAATACGTTTTAAGCATCAACACTGAACTGGGTTCTATGTGCCCATAATACGAAACATATTTTATTATAAACTTTTAAAATAATATGTAAGTATTTATTTCACTCAAATAGTGTTATTTAAAAATGTTATGAGTAAAAAAATTAAACAAATAAATGTTTTGATTTCCCGATATAAATCAATATTGTTGTTTTTTTCCTATTAAAGAAGATACAATAAATTTTATTATTACTTTTGTATAGATAAATAATTAATTACGAAATGTTCACGTCATTTTATGCATGAAATTAATCCAGAACAAAGAAAAAAGGATCTCCAAGGACTATTCCGTAATCAAGAAACGGTAGATAATATAATAGCAAATAAAGAAAAGATTTATTTTGAAAATAGAAAGTGTATACAACTAAAACTTATCCTTACAACAGAATTGTGAGAAGAATCAAAGATGTTTTCCCACTTCAATTGGCATCTAAAATATCTTATGGAAAAAGTAATTTGTTATAATAACACAAATAAATATAAAATGATAAAGATAGACAAATAAAACTTTGTTATAATTTAAATAAATATTGCATTACTGTACTTCAAAAATTAAAATATTTGTATTCCTAAATGCAGTTTTTTAAAAAAATTGTTTATTTTAACAGCATTTTCCATATTAATTACGATTAGTCAGTAAATAGTAATTCTATTATGAGCGAACACTCACGATTTTAATCGTTTCTTACAAATGTTTAAAGTATAATTTTCACTGTATTGCAAAGATATTGAAATAAAGAGTGCTATGAATAATCTATAATGACTAAAGTGATGTAATCATTATAGTAGAAAAAATTTATTATTATTTTGAAATTAAATAATTCATTTAAGTTTAATAATTACAGATTGCTACATTAGACATATATTCATTGTCATTTTGAATAGCCTATTTCAACATCAACATTTGATTTATATACAAATTAAAATTAAATAAATTTCACTTTCTGAAAAATCAAGATATGTTATTCATATAGTATACTCTAATTTATTCTTCTATGCGGTTTATACTTCAGAAATGTTACCATTGAATATAAACAAAATTACAATTATTACGAACCTATACAATAGTTACTATAAGAGTTATAATAGCCTATGCAAGAAATTTAAAGAGAAGAAGAACGGAGGTTTTTTTATGTCTGAAGAAAAATTTGATACTCACAATACAAGATGGTAAAGTAAAAAACGCCCGCCCTTCCTATTCTATCATTTGAAGTTGCACTAACCCTCAGAGGCGGTCAGTTTTGGAATCCCAGTGTCGTCCTCTGGTCCATTTTCCATCCAGGCCTGGCTAGTCTTTCATTGTGCAGTCTTGATGATGGTGTGTTAACGATCTACATGAGGTGGAGTTAATTTTTTTCCTAACCTAACCCTATCCAAAAAAATATATATTTTCAAGAAGTTTCGTTTTACACCGCGTAATTGGAAAAAAAAATATGTGGGTTATTGTGTAAAGAAGTGGAATGATTTATTTGTATATTGTAAATTAAACTTCATATCAAACAGAAGATCCTCTTTACAGTGACTTCTTTATTTTAATCAACAAATTAACTGCAAATAATGTCAAAATATTAGTAATTTCAGTTGCCATTCTGATGTTAAATTTGCATGTATTATGTATGTGGCTTATTTGGTTGTAATAGCTGTAAATACTCATTTTATCTAATTTCAAAAGTATTTCGTTTGAGAAAAAATTTTAATTTTATAATAATTATGTTAGAAACGCTTCAAAACCTAAATTCGTTCTGTTATTTACTATGTGACAATGGTCGATTAATGTGGCATAACACCTTGATTTAGAATAAAACTAAACAACATGTACAACATCATTCAATACAAAAACCAAAGAAAACATCTTACTAACAAAAATACTGTGAGAGATATTTATAATAAAAATATATTTAGTTATAACCTAAATAGTTTATTAACATATGACTTGTATCAATGTCAAAAGTTAAATAAAGAAAATTAAATATCTGCAATTGTGTTGCAATAATAAAAATCAATTTATTGATTTAAAATATACCTTTAAATTACAATACCAGTTATTTTATCAAGTCACTCCAATTGGGGGTGAAGTATAAAAGAGAATTTGGTGGTCTTAACTTCGCACTAAAATCTTATAGCTTTATAGTTATGAAAGTTAAATATTATACATTAAACTAAGGGAGTTCTGTTGTCAAAGAGGATTAGGTTGTCCAATATTCCTTCAATTTGAATAATTTGATTTATGTTTTAAACAGGAAAAAGATTACAACATCCAGAAAGTCATTCATCAAATTTAGCAACGTAATAAGGTAATTTTTTATTAAGATAGGATTTATTTAGTGATCTGCTTTTATGTTAACTCGCGTTGACTCGATGAATATTTACGGTAACAAATTTAACAGAATATTGAAAGTGTTTCGCTTAGTTTATCAATGAAATAAAAATGAGAGTCTATCAGATCACTGTCCATTCCCTCTCCCAATCAGAATACCTCCAAAGTACTTTGAAGTCATTAGATCCAATATTTGTTTCTCCTTTCTCCCGTTTTTTATCGTCATTCTTTATACGTTTTCACTAAAATATTACCAAATTTAAATATATCTCTACAATTTTATTACCCAAAGCGTGACAAATATGTTAAAAACTGATATATATAATAAAACAGAGACGGAAAGACAAAAAGTATATTAAATTTACCTCCATTCTTAACAAGCCTTCGTCCATTGGCTTACTAACAACCCTTTAGCTATAACTCAACCCGTAATCTGCAGTAGAAAGGGATCAGAAAAACTCTTTCAAAACCACCATTTCTAAATATAGCACTTTAAACAACTATCGATCAGTAGGTCTGCAGGGACTAGTAACGGCCTTTAAAACAGAGGTAAAGTAGAAAATTAAACTCTGAAGTAGATACGAGGGCAAATCTGTCCATCTATTTTCGTTCATTTATTGTGATTACTTGTAAGTTAAGAGACATACCACTTACGTTAAATTGTTTACCTACGACAATCAGCCTCAAGATCTTGGAGAAATGCGTTATCCTACTACAGAAGTTCCTATATAATTAAGAGTTTGTCGTATCCAATATTGTGTTCTATGTCTGAGCGTAATAATATTATCATATCTCTTACCACAATGTACTTAGACTGACAAGAGTCTGGAAATGGTCTTTATATGTTTCTAGTAACCCACATGTAAACCTCTAGAAACGCTGAAATTACAATATTAAAATAGAATGGGAACGTCAACATAGAATGAGAAAAAAATTTTTTTTTTATTTTTATGTTTTCAAATGAAACTTAATCTTGAAAAGAAACACTATTATTAATATTAGATCAAGTTTGAGTGCCTGGGGAAGGTGCCAATGAGCAGCATAACAGTGCTGTAGTATCAGTAAAAAACAAAAATCCAGACGTTCAACAAAAATGAACATAGTTAATAATATTAGATCACAATTAAATACATTTCTCTATATTAGTGATAATTGGGTTGAACGATTCGGTTGTAGAAACAATTAATTGCAGAGTGTAATATGCAGAGTTTAACTAAAATCAGTTTTAAAAAAGTTTTTTATTTTATAATGTTCTGAAAGGAATGAAACGCACAATTTAAATTCAACAATTTACATTTCTAATTTGGCTTGAAAGTAATTTCTAAGACAATGGAACGTAATTTTACTCACGCCTAAAACCGAAAATAATTTCCTTAGTGAAATGAAACAATACAAAACAATTGATGAAAATTAAAATTTTCTAAATCAGAGTAGAGAATACGCTGAAACAGTCCGGCGCAAAGCTCAATTTTACTGAAAGTAGGAAGTCAGGTGAGCTAAAGGAAATTACTTCATTGCAGTTCTATAAGTAAGAGGTTATGTAAGAGATGATAACCAAAGCTAAAGTAAAGCCAAAATCATAAGGAATAATAATGAAAATTTCCGCTAATATTACA
Source organism: Aphrophora alni (assembly GCA_963513935.1). Classification (NCBI taxonomy): domain Eukaryota; kingdom Metazoa; phylum Arthropoda; class Insecta; order Hemiptera; family Aphrophoridae; genus Aphrophora; species Aphrophora alni. The sequence goes on from OY740770.1 coordinate 35,355,698, forward strand.
ATTGACAACAACTGGACAATTAGATTATGGAAGTGTTTTAATAATTCATTTAAGAATGCTAAGAAGTTGAATCAACGTTTTCAACTTATATTTTCCTTTCAAAAAAGATATAATTCACAACTTATTAATACCATTGTTTGTATTAAATGTGGTAAAACAAATTAAAGGTAAACCTAAACTGAAATAAATTGTCTTATTCTTCGAAACTTGATAAATTACTATAACGAATTGATATTCCCTTTTCTGATGAGGTTTTTACTTCTTGTTGTAAAGATTATAATGACATCCGCATATACCAGTTTCTGACGAAACACAGGTCTGAACTTTCTCACACTGAAATCTCCGTTCTTGCTATGCAGGTTTTCACTACTTCATCCATGAATATTACAAACGAGAAATATCTCAAACTGTCACCCTCTTTAACACTCTATTCGCGATGCGCCTCCTGTCCATTTTACACATGACATTAACAAGTTGTATTCCTGGCATAAGATTACATCTTTTAAACAGCTTACAATTGCCAATTGTTGCCATCATTAAAGTTAAGAAACTTCTTTATTATTCCAAATTTCAGTTTGTCCAAATAAATAATTTTTTTTGACAAAAAAGACGATATGAACATAATGATGTACAGTGAATGTTAGCAACTAATTATGTAAATTTTCTGATTTGCCTATTTCTTAATTATATTAATTTATAGTTGAAGGTGTAAACAATTTTGTATTGTGAATAAATTATTATAACTTAAAGTAATAGTTGTAAGTTTTGTTTTTAAAATTATGTTAATTAATAATGGGTGGATATTATAGTGGTGGATTATTTAACATAATTTCTATGTATTCTTAAAGTATTGAACATTTTCCTTAGAATACAAATTTCAGAAAATTTGCTATCTATAAGTTATGTTATAATTTGTTGTTGTATAACCATTTTTAATATTATTATTGATGGACGGTAAGGATTCACTGTTTTGGATATGCTTCTCAGCTATAAACCTTGTAGTGAACTCTCACAAAGGACCTTCCTTATCTATCCAATCGCAGTTAATTTGATACAGTGAGATGCTTCGGATGATGATATCCTATTTCACTATCTGTTTGCCACTATAGGTGACTAGGGATTCTAAAAGTTTCCTGTCCGAAAATGGGCGGTCAAAAACTACGGCCATTTTGTATAGATAGCTACGGAAAATCTAATGACTACGCCATTAATCCTGTCATTTCGCAGATCAGTGTTATTCAGTCTGTGGGCCTTCTTTGTGTGAAGTTTTAACGGACCTTTGAGCATGTTTTAGGCTGTGGATTATACTTCGTTCTCTCCCAAAACGTCTGATGTTCCTTCGAAACCCATTGGGACACACCTGTGTGTAACTATTGAATAAAATGCAGGATTATTTTATATGTAGTTTATTAATATTCATTATCGACCAAACGTGTATGGTTAAATTTCATTGTAAATGAAAAAGACCAATATGCATTCAAAAATTTTGATTTAATAAACTTTTGTGAGATTACCTTACAATTTTGCATTTATAATTGTCTACTTTAACGGTTATAATTGAAAAACTATTTGATATTTCCGTAATAAATTTATATTAGGAATATTAATTTAACTTGTTTAACTGAAATTTATAAAATGCACAGTAGAGAAGGGTAATAATAAATTACCGAAAAAAGTATTTATTTTGCTTTAGTTCTAAGCGGCTCGTTCCGAATAAATTATGTTTTCTTACCACTCTATTATTATAAATTAAAAACCTGATAAAATAACCGCAACAAGTAGATTCGCCAAATGAACCTCACAGTGAAACTTTATTCTCTGAGTGGGAAATTTATTTCACAACTGCAAAAAAAGGCATGTGTTGAATTGATTGAGTGGAATTACTTTTCCCAGTGTATGTTATCAGATCTAAAACCCAGTGGTGGAGTTATTTATCTGCCAACCCTCGGAATACAAAGTGTGCTTCACAAAGAAACTTAAACAAAGTTGTGTAATCTGTTATTCTTTAAACATCGAGTTGCATTGCACAGAGCAAAGGTACTACTAGTTCTTCTTACTTTGTTAAGACCTAAGACAGAGGAACTTGTTAAAGTATTTAGTATGTTACGATCTGTATTTCACAAAGAGTACAGCCATTTTGTAAAGTCTATTAGTTTGACCTATAGTGTATTGAACAATCCACTCAATGTGTATTTAATTTATAATTAATTAACTTCAGTTGAATTCCATTAAAGGATTTACAGGATTTAATTTGACCTGTGATTTTATTTAATATTTGGTAAATTAATTAATGTGTTTTGCTTTTACACATTGAATTTATTCTAATCATGTTTGGCTATAAACTTTATTTAACAATCATATTTAACTTTTCTTCAAAATAAAAACCACATATCAATGGTTGTGTGCCTTCTTATGAATTGCTTATATTATTATAACGAAGGATAATCAAAGAATTGATTGTGCAGTTTACTGGCTATACAATAATACTTGTAAATATAGATTTCACTACCGATGTTTCACCGTCACAAACTGAATTGTCAAATTATTTTAACACATAAACATAAACACTAACATATTTTAGTCATAGAGTCATGTATTCTTGCAGCCCCTTCTTACACTCTTAATACAGACTGATGATTTATTCTGTCTTCTGTCTGTTTTAAGAGTGTAACAAACAAGTTTACTTCATTCTGTCGTGTAATTTTGACGTGCCTGAAATATTTATGAATAAAATATAATGACTAAACATTACAAAAAAAAAATTTGTACTCAATAAAAAAACAGTCGTTTATACAAGCCAAACTTATAGAAGTAAAAAACATTAGTTTTCAATATTCTAACAAGTTATATAAATTGAAATAATAATGAAATAAATAGGTAAACATTTTAATTTTTAAAATGAAGGTATTTTTTTGTGTATTTTATTTAAACATCGCTATTTGCAGGATTCAGTATTGTCTCAATAAAACAAATTCATATCACATAACTTTCAAATACGAAACTCAAATTCGTATTGTTTGATGTCAATTTATTTTGACAAGATTTTTTCACCCTGTCAACATATAAATAAACAGAATTTATAGTCTATGTTCTTTGTGCCAATTAATATGTAAAACTATTTTTGTAAATGTCTACAAAGCATCGTACAACTCCTTAGCGTACATCATAATACATTTTATATTAATTCCTATCACTAAAGTGTGTAAGTTTAGCACTATTCCTGACTTGGTTTACAGTATTCATTTTTTAACTAATCATTCTAACCCGAAACTTTAGTTACGAACATCAGAAGAACACGACATCCTCAGCACACAATCTATTTTGTTTACTATTTAAATTATTTTAGTGCATCTCCAATTTCTCAAAACAAAAACTTTTGATAAAAACTCAACTTACACCTGAAATATTGAATAAAATGTGATCTTATTCAACAATATAAATTAAAAATATTAATATAAGCCTTTTTTATTTAAAGGACTTTCTAGGGATGAAATTCTAAATGTATAAATGTTTTATGGCTCTAAAGAAGTGAATTGTTTTTGGTTTTCACGAAACTATAGATAGTTTGAATCGTGTTTTGTCCTTGTTTTATGTAACGACGGTTGTCGGTAATTTTGTAATGTTGTTTCGTTGTTGTGTTGTGGTGAGGACTCAAGAGCAACAGACCTTGTTTTTAATATATTTTTTTTACTTCGCGAAACAGCAGCAAACTATCATGGTTGATGTATAATTCTATTTGTTATACTTGTTATCTGTTATATTTTCGTCTTTGTAACTTAGTTGCTAATCAAGGCAATATATTTTTTGTTACATTTTAGATTTGTATTTACAAATGAACACCAACCTGTAAAAAGTTTCAATTTATAGTACCATGTTAAAGCACAAAGTCAACAATAACAACATTCTATTTATTTATTTATGTCCACTCACTTGATCCCTGAACAACATTTCCATATATGTTCACAGGTGTTTATGTACAAACAAACACCTGTTGTTAATTTATTCAATGTTAAATTTCAAACATGTGAAGTGAATGTGTCACTACTATAAGCAAATAATATTTAATTAAATATGCACCTCTTTGATTATAATTCTATTGTATTGGATTGGTATGGCGCAATTTATCTATATTAGAAAATATATCATTTTGGAAGATTGATTTTGATTTAATTAATCATTGAATAATCACTCTATAACAGTATTATTCATTTCGAACGTTGTTCGTGACAATATTATATAGATGGAGATAATGGATTGTTTAAACATTTTGCAATAAATTAAAGTCTATAAATTAAGTCAAAGAGTTCCTTATGAAAGTTGATTTACTATGTTACATTAATAATTACAGAGATTTCAAATTTAAGCCTCAAAATACAACTCTACCAATGGCAATTGTAGGATAATAAAATGAAGCAGAATCCATCATCGCTGCGGTATGCTGGATTGAGTATATATACAAGACACCGTTTCAAGGTTACATCAACATAGTTGCTGAGCGAAGGATTGCAAATGTAGGCAAGCTATACACTTGTATAATATGTATAAATCAATATAACATCATTGTGTTTATCATTATTATTTATCAGTTTTTACACTACATATAAAGCAAGATTTTAATGTTAAATGTAGGGGTAGACAGTTATTTCAAATAATAAAACACATTTCAAACAAATTGCACGGAAAATTGAATTCTATACACGCACGAGTAGACACTTTCAGTTAAGACATTTTCCATTAGGTAAAGAATTGGTTTTGTAGAAGATTGGCTGTGATGAAGATTGTAGTCTTGGCATTGTGTAGGTGTATTCATTACAATGAATTTCCCCACCTTAACTATGATTAAATCTCCACAACTCTGTCTTTATAGTTAGTCAGCTATAATACACCCAAACTTATTGTTTTGCTTAGATTTACTTTTTCTGCTACATTGCGTTACAACTACAGGCAGGTTAGAATAAACCACTATGCACAAAATAGTCAAAAAAAATTAAATAGCTTTTGCAGAAGATTCATGTTTGTATCTAAGCTAATTAGTTTACCCTTAATTATCAACAATAGGCCTTCACTGTTAAACAGGAAAGGATAGTTTTTGCTTCAAACTGCTTTTCACCGCGCCACAAAGGATGTCACTGGCTAATGTTGGGAAACAATAGGACATATCTTACATGAGGTGACTGAATAACCTAAGACGAGAATGGCATAAGTATCGCTAGTCTCTAATAAGCATACAAAATTATTATTTATAATAAATCAGGAAAACGGAGACTTCAATAATGAATTAAAGAAATTTAATTCTGAAATGTTCAATTTACTTGCATGGTTATGGTTATTGATAACTCTAAAACCACAAACAAGAATTCATATTTGTGTTAAAATAAATTGAATAAGTTTTAAATTGAAATTACTTACAACAAATCAAATTGAAGCAAACATTTATTTAAGTTCTTAAAGTTTCCTAATTTCTCCAGACGATTGATTATACCACGAGTAATATATGTATATTGCAAAATATGTTTTTATTTAACTCATAATATATAATATATACAAAGTCCTCTCTCTTACGCCTAACATTGTGTTTTACATTTACCGGTAAGATGGGGATTTCATTTCAATAAGTCCTTCCTTTTGTGTTAGAATTGAAAGAAGTACTCTTCTATATCCATTAGAGAAATCGATATACATGTTCCATGTTTAGACGAAGTAAACAAATACGTTTTATTTTACACCTATCACGAGGATACAGGAAATATTAATAAAGACAATTATCGTAATAAGCAACTATAATTGAATATTATTTATGATATTTTGATATTACATTTTGTCTAACTTCATCTATCCAAAAAATACAAAAATATAGAAATACAAAATAAGACAAAGTAGTTATTAATAAATTTAATTTTAAAAACATATTTTAACTATTTACTGTTTGTTAAAAATAAAACTTTCAATAAATTAAATAAATGTACGTCTGATTTACAAAAATGTAGATTTCCTCATAGATATATTTGTTTTTTTTAAAAAATAAGTGAAAAAATGTTTATCTCTCATATAAGTAAACATTTTCAAAATTCACTGATGAAAATGATATTTCTACAGGAATAGTTTGGACACTTTATATAGAACTTGGTTCTATATTTTACCTATAATTAAAGCTAATGTGTAAAACAATCAAGAATATTTGAAGAAAAGGTTTTCAGTTGATTTTAATAAAGTTTAATGACAGCTTTAGAGTATGTTATTGTCTGAACATAAAAACCAAGGTGTTTAAAAAATTCCACCCACTATTAATATATGCATGTATTTATAAGAGCAATAAATATTATATATTGTTCAGAATAGTGGGATTACCTTACCTTAGATTTTGTATTTATTATTGGAATTGACCTGTGTAGAAATTGCACTATAATTCACTGTTAGTGGTCGAATAGCCATTATTTCTTTCGGTTGCCCTTTACACTCATATACAATATAAATACAGGTTTACTCGTAAGGCTTACTTAAAGTACTGTACTACCAATATTTTTAACTGTAACTTGATAATCGAAATATATTTTTAATTCCATATTCATAGATTGATAGTATTCAACAGCTACAACATAACATAAGAACACACAACATAACTTATTTCAGGAGTACAAAAAAGGGCGACCCAATGCTGAATTATAAGTAAAATTTCTAGTATAATTAAACAAACGTAGCTGAAGGTATGTGGCTAAAGCAGTTCTTAAAATACGTTTTTCTCATTCTTTCCAAGTCAATATTAAGTTTCTATCTAGGAACGACATCCGATTTAATTTCTCTCCCACAGTTATGAAATTTTCTAAAGTTTCAGAACGACTTCTTTGTTTAGAGTTTAGTTAATAATTTTCCTTTGCTGTTATAGTTTTTTATGATTTTATTAAATATTACTAATATATATTATATTTTAGATAATTGTCTTTGTTAATTAGGTTGTTTAACTTTTATTATTATCAATATTTATCCTTGTCTCTGACATAGGATAATTTCATTTCCCTACCCCTTTTCTAGCTGTTTATAGGCGTATAATCACTTATAAAAAAAGGAAGAAAATAACATAAAATAAAGACTCCAAGCTATGAAACTGTAATATCCCCAGGGTCGAAAAAGAACAAGAGTTCGTCTAGAAACACCTGATAGGAAAAATGAAAAATAGGGATCTAACCCATAAATATGAAAAATGATAATGTGCACCCAGAGATACTGCTGGATATATACAACGCCTGTATCAGGAATGGATCCATTCCTAGCATGTGGAAGATACATAAATTGGTCCTTCTTAGGAAGGAGTTCAAATCATTTGATAATACATTATCATACCGACCAATATGTATAGACAGGCTGATGGGAGGATTAATGCTTCAGCGACTGAACAAACGGAAGGGTTCGTCAACAATAGAGACGATTATGGAAACCATAAAATTAGTGAAAAAAATCAAGAAAGTAGGGTAGTAAGAAGAAGGGCTTCTGTGCTCTTATAGCAATTGACTTTAAGAACGTCTTCAATTCCCTTACGTGACCCGACATACACGAGGCTTTGCGTATGAAGAATTTCCCAAACTACCTTGGTGACATGGTAAAGTGACCGGCTGTGACATGGAGTGACCGACTGACTATTTTTGAAGGGTGGGGGCTGATGAATCAACTAGGAGATTGTCGGGTGAAACACCAAAAGGTTCTCGCTGGAAATTGGTTTATGACTATTTCCTAGAAATTTTATTACCATCGTTTCCTAAAATAATCCTTGTAAAAGCGGTAAGTAAAGATACTCTGCAACGAAGAACAGATGAGAACATTTCCAGAGTTATGAATTGATTGACTAATAAGTACTTCATTATTCATTTTGAAATAACATTTGTAAAATGGAGTTGAAAGAAAAACAGGATTTGAAATAAAATAATTTCATCAGTGAATATAGACTACGGACACGTGCCTGATAATATAATTTTATAATGTTTACTTTTAAATAAAAAGTGTGCAATCAGTATGTGATTTGTATGTGTTATACAAATTTTTAACTTCAGTGTTTTAATTGAACCGTAATTCTTTCCATATGATAAAAAATATTTTTATTATATTTTTAAAATTTTATATTTAAACATTATCAAAAAAACTTGTCTAAACATTAAGTATAACTTGTAATTTTGTTATGTATCAAAGTAAAATGTTACCTTCAGGCACTCTTAATATTATTTACTTTCCTGAACTCTCATGTTTAAAATGATACTTTGATCAAATTATTACAAAGTTAGTGACGCTCTTATTTACACGTGGAAGAAGTCAGTTTTCACATTCAGAGTTACAAGTTTTAGTAGTTGTTGGTAATTAGGTTTCTAACTATTTAGTGTGCATTTAATAATTTACATTTACTAAAATGTTACAGTTAATACATCAAACATACTCTTACTTAAAGATAAAATTGCAAACAACTCTTCTAAGTCATATCAAATAAAAAGAGTATTGCTCTTTTTGGTTTAATTAGAGGTGTGCAGGTAACTCATGAAAACGTAAAAAACGCAGAAATTATTTTTAAACACAAAGATGCACGAAGTCACGTGGGTTGTATAGAGACATACGAGTTTACATTTGATATCAATGAAATTACTAACTGTAAATTAAGATAAATAATATTTTAAACCACATAGCTTCGATTTTATATGATTTATTTACGTATATGTAACATATATGGCGATCGGCTTTATAAACTTACAATAAAGTCGTTGATAAAGACGAATAATGTATTAAAAATGTGGCTTTTTATAGTTTTATTTAATAAAGACTAAAATGGGAACCTTAATGCTTACTTACATCCTTTTATTTTTATATTACCTACATGTAATAAAAAAACCATACCAGTATAGTAAAATTGCTATTTTATCACCCATTGCAAACTCCTCACACTTCCTAAAACGGTAGATTAAGTTTGACATTAATGTCTTAGTCTGCTCTATACTTTCGAACGTATGAAATTTCACATTTTTTAACCATTAACAAAAACACATAATACGATCGCTATACATCGAAAACAAAACTAATGTCCGCTATGTGGTGTCCCTTTAAATAACTTATATAATTAATTTGTCAGATATCGATATACTCATACCTGTGAAAACACAAATTATGGAACTCAAAGGTTCGAAAATTATGCCAAACTGAACAATAATTAAAAATAACGTTTTCATATCGTGAACTTATAGCATATTATAAAATAAGTAATAAATAACATTACATAATGTTATAGAAAATTTCAATGAAACAAAGTCATAAAATTCAAAATAATAGTACAAACGAATGCAATCCACTTTACATTTTATTATTTATAAAATATATTATTGAGGTACTGTCAACTGCCCTAACTAGTTATTTATCTCTTAAAATTATATTAAAATGGATAATAACCGAATTAAAATTTTGGTAATACTTTAAATAGAAATGTAACATGTAGAAGGAATGTACTGAACTAAATAAGCTTTAATCTCTTTAAAAAACTTGATTTTACTCTAAATTAAATGTTTCTTCATTCTACATAAAAACTGTTAATGGATCTGTATATATTTTGGACCGAAACGTGGAAAGATTTTAAAATAACATGTATTAACTAAATTAAGGGTGGGATATATTACAAATAGGATATTTTCTTAGGAACGGTTTTAACAATTTATATTTAAGGAAGTTTTTTATGTGTCAGAATCATTATTTTTTTTTAGTGTATCAGACGTTTTTTTTATCTTGTATTTTATTTTAGAAACGATTTTAAAACAATGTGTTAGGTTAAGTTAGATTAGGTTAGATAATTATATTACAAATGTGTATATAATGATCAAATATGTTTAAAACAACTTAATTATTCTTAATAAGATAAATGTTTAATAGTTTCAAATGTTTTGTTAAAAATTTCAGGACGTTTAACATGAATTAAAATCAGTACTTTGAGAGTAATTGACTTACAATAAAGATTTTGATTATAAATTAGTTCGAAATGTTAACTCATATTATCAACAATCGATACTAACATTAAATGAACGCTTTGTGGAATTATAAAAGTGGCACTACAATATTTTATTATTTTAATTTATGCATCGAGATGTTGCCTACTATATGATCATTTAGTTGGGTCTCAGTGATGCCATTGTACAGGAGTATAGAAATGCCACACTTTTATTGCGTACTGTTCGACTACAAAGTGGCGGACAACCTAATTATGTACTTGCCGCAAAATGTACTCAAGCAGATCCCTGTAAAAGTATATTGGCCTATGTATTTGGACAATATTTATAAACTAGAAGACCCTCAGGTGAGTCTGAGCTTGGCAATCACGAGGGACCCCAGCTGAATATACACTTTTTTCAGGTGGTCTTACGTTAGATCCTTACTTTCATCTTTCCTATCAGGTCTCTCTTGACCAAATCTAGATCTTTTCCAACCCTTAAGGTATTAGAGTATTCGAGCACTAGGTGCCTTAATTTTATTCTCTTTTCTTCCTTGTTTTATAAGGCAATGACCTCCGAGAGGTTTGTTTGCCTTTAAACAACAAAGAGAGAAAACATAAACTAGAAGAATTAAAATGATTAAGTGGCAAAATGATAAGTATTTGTCCAGCGAGTGCAGAATACAAATATTTAAAAAGTTACAAAACAGAAACAAAACATTTGGCAGGTTATTAAGACACATAGTATGTGTAAGTTGGATAGTACGTTTTGGTTGTTAGTGATTAATTGATTTGTAGGACTAACAGATCTTTCCTCTTACAAGAATCATGCAAATAGTTTGCCATTGTTATATTATAACTTCTTTTATTTATCTACCGTTTGGTGAAATATTATAGTTAAAAATATTAGTTAAATCATATTAAATATTGTTATACTATTCCTAAAACAATTATTGTTGCCGTTGTGTTTCGAATTGTGCTTTTTATTATGAAAATCTGCTAATTTTTTTTAAATATATTCATAATGGACTCGAGTTTATTGATAGGAGTGGTCAAATTGATGATTGATACAGTAACTGCGACTTAAACTTTACCAAAGTGTCGTGATACGCTATATCCAATTAGCATAATTTTGTACTTTACCAATACATCATTTCATTGGCAGCTTTATTGTATTTTTATATTCAATCTATCTTTATCACTACCTCTGTTAAGTCTCTGAAATTAGAGGATTTGTATTCGAACGATTTAAAATATTTTCGTACTGAAAATAACTTTATTTTAAACGAATTTAAACATTTAAATGTGATACCATCCATACAAAAAAGTGTATTAAGTCATTTGGAACGTTTAACAAAAGTGTTCATCTACTTAATTTATACACATATAACTAGAGTTATTGTATTGTAATAAATCTCTGTAAAGTAATATCATACTTACATAAATATATACTTTTACCAAAGTATCACGTTTTGTTATCATGCATTGTTACATTTTGTGTATTTTACGTTTACACCTTTTGGATTTATCTATAGCTTAGGTACACACGACAAATAATTACACGTCCTTAGTCTTTTTCGTGTTCCTCGTTATATTTTTTATAATTAGAATATACATATCTTTGAATTCAGATTAAGAATGAAGAATTTTCATAAAATGTAAATGACAAAAAAACATTAACATAAATTAAGTAGTTTAAAAAGTTTTAGATGCACTAAACTGTTAAAAAATAAATTCACAATCAATAACTTCTTATGTAATCTATTCATAATTGCAACTCCGACAGTAAATGTAGAAATTTCTTTGAATTTTTGAAGACAAATTTGGTGTCTGTACAACAGTTTTACAATATTTGTTGAAATACAAAATCAGGAATTGTTATAAAATATTCTTTCTTTTTTTTTACTAGATCCTTTTTTTTTTTTAAGTGACACTAACAAAGTATTATACAATGATAATTATAAATTCAACTAATATTATAAATTATTAGTCAGGTTTATATATTTGAAGCAAGGGAGAGTCAGAGATAAAATTACTATGCAACGTGTGTGGTGCGGTGGTGTTCGAAGACGTAAAGAGAAAATTCTCCGCATGTTCCTTCACCCTTCCGATATGGAGGTTTTATAAAATATATAAAGTAAACTCTATGCAATCAATCAAATATAAGCAAGCGGCATACTAATGTCTTCAACTGTCAAATAGAGTATTCATAAAATCATAGCTCTAACAATAGCATTTCCATAATGAAGATTATCTATTTATAAACGTTAATAATAACTTCTTTTTTTTTTAATAGATTCGAAGAAGAAAACACAAAATGGTTAATTTTAAATGCGGAAGTGACAACTTCATTGATATTATTAAATAAATTAGATTTTTTTTCTTAGTATTCATAATTATAAATATGTAATACACACAAAATTAAAGTATGACCTATAATTTAATTTAATCATAACTTGGTAAGGTATTATTCTATTATATCTTTTGTACAAAGTTTTTTTGAGAATTTTTGAAATTAAATTAGATTATGCAATTGCAAGAGCGCAGCCTAAATTTTTTTTTACCTTTTGATCAGATGAATGCAAGTGTAACGATACATTTATATTATTACGAAAGATAGAGTTTCTCTTGCATTTACAAATTTAATTGCCCTCAATATGTTTAAAGTAAATCTTGAATAAAAAATTACAATTATTTCCATTTATGTCTTAAATATACTTGGAAATAACTATTTTGGTAGAAATATCATAATTATTTACATCTAATTTTAATAACTATTGAATAAGAAAATAATTTATTAATCAGCAAAAGCCATTTTTAAAAAATTCACTGTTTGAAAATATATTGAAAATGATTTTGGGACGTAGAACTAACATATGTATCAACATATATTTTAATAAATATTAAATGAAAGTTTCTAAACTATAACATTTCACTATTATAGATTGTTTCGAAAATGTTTTTAGTATCACATTTATAACGGTAACACAATACAGTATGCATAACACTGGTTTATTTTGTATGTAAATTTCAGAGAACGGGATGTTTAATTTGCTGCTATGAATTCTCGGGACTACAACAAAGCTACGAAGAGACAGATATTATACTCTATTGTATTGTTTCACGTATTAATTAGTCCTTGAAGTAAAGTTTACTGTACGAAATTGTTGTTCGCAAACTATGATTTGACTTACGATGGATTAAACCACGTAAACTCCACGCTTAGAGACTTGATTGAAGAGTAAGGAGATTTTTTTCTAATTAATAAAAACGTCAATATTTTCTGTAATTATTGATAGTTACCATGACATATTACTTCTCAATATGTTTTACAGATTGCTTTTTTATTCTCCACCATTTTGTATGTTTCTATTTCTGGTAGCCATAAAACTCCACGATAGTATAGTATCATAGTCACCATTGTAATGAATATTATGTACTTGTTAAAATATGTAATTATATCTAGATTTGGCCACATAGTTGTTTTGTTACAGCGATTCAACATTTAGTACAGCTGGGTTCATCTATCGTTAATACCCTTTGCCGATGAAGCATTGAAAATAGATGTTTTACTTATTTTTAAATAAAAATGCAGCTGAAAGTTAATAAAAAAAACTGTGCATATACTTCACTCTTAATTTCTCATATTAATTACACCCGATCCAATGTATACAAAGGTACTCATACTTATACCAACAGATGTCAGAGAGACTATACAATGTCAATGTATTCATTATTACTGAGTCAGTCTCTAGTATCTATTCAGAAAAATTTAACTGCAGTATTTAACTGTGATTGGCATACTTGTTGTTCTGAAAGTAAGGTTTATGAAATAGATGTTTTAATTCTTAGGTATTATGGACGTTCATAGAGAGCTCCAAAGGACTTTAATTAATTAATACGATTATTTTAATCTCCAAACTACTGCTGGCTGTTTTTTATTTATATTGCTAACCTTTCAGTGAATGTTTGAAAGGGAAATAAACTTTACCGTTACCTGCATATTTATTTTTAATAATAATTAAGTCATATACCCTATTGTAAATATTCTTCTTCAAGTTCCTAATATTTCAAATATTTGTTCTATATTAAGTCGCTAACAAATAGGGTATCCAAATGGATTATTTAGTTTTAGAAAAACTAAATTGTTTTCAAAGACATGTAACTCTATTCAAAAATACTTAAATTATTTTCGGATTTGGCGGTAATTTATGACCAGTAGTAATAATTGTATAACTGGATCCGTTTGTTCCACACATATGTCAAAAATTGAGGCTTGAGTTCTTTTTACTCTTAAAATATTGTATAAGGTTTCTATCCAATCGGATGAAGCTATCAAATCTGTAGACTACGTTCAAGATAGTTATCTTTTATTGTTTTAAATGTAGTGTTTCCAATGGAAGGGTTACGTGCATTAACGGAAAAACCCCTGGTGGAAATACTTATGATTTTTGTTGGCTATGGTTTTAAGAACTTGACACTAAGAGTGTTTGGAGTGGGTAATTCGAACTCTAAGCTTTATTTTACAAGTGCTTCTCTCGTACAGACAAGAGTGATGGTTTTAGACAAAAATATTATGTTTTAAAGAAACAATGAAGTACAGGGCTATACCATAATTAACATAATTCGTTGTTTTTACGTTTTTGGTCCCACACCACTAAAAGTACAAATAAACTTTAAATTTTAAAACGTTGCTATTTTTTCTGTTATTATGGTGCTGAGTCATATACGACAAATGTTCCACAACCAAAACGAAACATAAAAATAAAAGAAAAACCAATAGTTATAATTAATTGTGTTTTTTAATCTATAAATTAAAAATTCCACCCTAAGATCAATTTATAATATATAGGATTTTATGATTGGTTAAAATTGGATAAAGAGTTTTTATGAGTTTTGTTCTAAGTCCTAAGAAAACATCGACATAATTTTGGTTATAAATTAGTTATTAGGCAATATAACTGAAAGTAATATATATTTTTGTATTAGATAAAGAGTTATTATTTCACATTGACTCACATATGAACCCACCTACCCCAACATACGAAATAAAAACGTGGAAAAAGTTAAAATTTGTATTGTTCTTGAAGAAATTATTAATATTTACACATTGATTTGTAACTGTATAATAACTACTCTTTTTTATTCACAGATTTATAAACAATTGTATTTATATATTATAATCAATTGTGTTTTACATTGAATATAGTGTTTATGATAATGTTATTATGATTTGGTTTTAGACTATGTTATCTTTTAGATGTTAACTCCAACTGCTCAAAATGGGTTTGTTTTGGTTTGGTTTTTATAATAAAAATAAATTGGTGCTAAATATTTTTCTTGAATAAAGTGTTCAAAGTAAATAGAATTAAATAGAAAAATGGGTTTACATAATATATGCAGCATACAAATCATATACACGAGTATGTTAATTTTTCATATTAGAGTTATAGATTCTATAGATGGCAGCTAAAATGGGTTAAATATTGTACCTTCATACAATCAATTCTCTTCAACAACTACAATTGTTTTTGAAGTAATTTCCTTAACAATGCGAGTACTGAAAAACATAATGTCTGCTCTCGTTAAAGTGACGTACAAGAAAACCAATTTAATTTAGAAGAAATATAGAATCATAAATTATTAACGTCATTATTTTCTTTCCCCTTATCTAGCTTGTTTAAGATATCTGATATCACCAGTAGCCACTGCATCGTACAAGTAACTAAATATTTTATTTTAATTGGTTTATTTTCGTAATATATTTGTTTCAATATAATTCAAAAACCTTGAATAGTAAATAATAAAATTCACGTAACAATTTAGTGTTATATGTATGTTACGTGCATGTTTGTGTAAGTGTTTTCAATATGTGACGAATTCCATTTGAGCGACTGAACTGAACGGGACTGCGGCCTCAAAACGCGTTTCGACTAAAACAGGAAAATTCACAAAACGGTGTTTCTCAGGCATAATTATACACCTCTTTATAATAAGTAAATAGTGTTCAAATTAACACAAGCAATATTAAATTAGTAATTAAAACAAAATAAAAATGTAATGACAACATACCACATACACAAATTTCAAAATAACATATTTTTTGTTACGATGTATTATTGTACTTTTATTGGATCAGATCGTATTAAATTGCACCGTAAGTAAATATTCAAGTATTTGTATTTGGTATGTGTAAAGCTAGCATTTACGTTCTCTTTGAATTTAGCTCATGTTTCATATTTATGCATATTATAGCAAAGCTAACATAGTTAGGCTAGTTATTAACTATTAACTATGATACCTGATGACATTATATGATAATTATTAATATTTTTGTTACATAAAGGGAACAAAATACTCAGATATTTGCTATGATGTGTTTAAACTTATCTTTACAACTTATTTAATTTTCATTTTCATTTCATATTAATGTAATCATTAAATGAATCAGTTGATATTATCCATCTAAAGTTCCATGTTGAAATTGGATTTCTAGTTTTGATTATTCAAACTGTGAAACTGTGATTTCAACACATAGCTGTTTAATATTGCAATTTAAATTTATCTTTCTAACCAATACTAATGACAAAAAGAATTATATTAATACTAATAACTCATTTCAATCCTCTGTTCAATAAAAACAACATGCAAATCTAAAATTGCAATAGAACACATTATACATTTACACATTTCTTTGATACATAATGAATATCGTAATTTCTAGAAAGATTGATCGGGGAAAAATCAACATTTCTTATAACTACTATTTTCTAAATAATACATAATTGACTTAAAATCTAAACATAGTACTAATAAAATAAAATGATATATTGGAATATAAAACTAATGTATTCAACAATGTCTTTGTAAAAATCATTTATATCAATTATAGAAAATAATTCGTTAGACATAAATGTAACACTGTATAGAGAAATGTAACATAAATGTAAAACTGTATAGAGGTTTGTAATTTAAAGGTAATACTGTATAGTAGTATGTAATACAAATGTAATACTGCATAGTGGTATGTAATATAAATGTAATACTGTATATAGTTGTGAAATATAAATGTAATTCTGTATAGAGGTATGTATTATAAAGGTAATACCGTATAGAGGTATGTAAGTAATACTGCATAGTGGTATATAATATAAATGTAATACTACATAGCTGTATGTAATGTAAATGTAATACTGTATAGAGGCATGTAATATAAATGTAATACTGTATAGAGGCATGTAATATAAATGTAATACTGTATAGAGGTGTGTAATATAAATGTAATAATGTATAGAAATATGTAATATAAATGTACTACTGTATAGAGGCGTGTAATATAAATGTAATAATGTACTGAGGTATGTAATATAAATGTAATACTGTATAGAGGTACGTAATATAAATGAAATTGAATAATTATTATTTATCCAGGAACTCACCTCAAACGAAACTACATTTGTTTAATAAGACAAAATATGATAAGTGAAAAATTTAAATCGAAAAATAATGGCCTAGCAATATTATTACCATTCTTTAGAATAATTATGAAATAATGTATTTCTTAATATACCTGTTAAAGAAAACAGATATTGTATAACTAATGACTATGTAGTTAAAAACGTGAGCTAACTGCCATTACTGCATTATTATAGAATAGTATTTAAAAAAATTAACAACATTGCATACTAAAACAACAACACCAATACATTTTATGTTTTCTATACCAGAATCTCAAAAAGAATTTACAATATATTTGCTCACAAAAGAGCCACAAATAAACAATTATACACACAACTCCAAGATACAAATTCCGTATTACAAAAAAAAAAAAAAAAAAAAAATAAAAATCTAGATTCTAACTCCATTTATTCAAGAGGGGTATACAATTTCACATTGTGTGCAAATAATTATATTAGTTTCTTCAAAAATAATAAAAAACGTAGAATCATTATATAAATTGTGATTACGAACAATCACTTAATGAGTATAAAGAACCATGGGATTGAGCAGGACTTTTGGAACAGGTTTATAAATAAACATCACATAAAAATGTGCATGTCTAAAAATAGACGACCTACCATGTAGAAACCTTGATTCAAATTTGAGCTGAATTTTGTGTACTTTTGAGATTTATGTTACGTAATGAAATTCCAAACACAAGCCTGACATATAATTAAATGTAAATCTAAACTGTGTCTAAAACTTTATTAATTTTACCGTATCGATGGTAAATAAATATCCATTGCTATAATAAATTGCAGAGGAAATGGTGGCATTTATATCTTTAGGTTAAATTATAAGATCTGTCAGTAGAACATTTTTTGTCAAAAATTTAGTTAAAAATATATCGGTATTTATTCTACTTTCTTTGAAAGCTCTGGATTGTTTATTAATACGTAATATACTATTGCTTACCTTGACTGTTTTTAACAATCCTTAATTTTTTTAAGTTGTGTAATGTGTAATGTTCAGATAATAATTGTTTTGCCTAAATTTATTCTTGGCAATGAACAAGACTGAGGACTTTGTCTTTTGAGGACGAAACGGCCGTAGCAACATTGAAAAAAATTAGTGGGTTGTTATAAACAGATAAGGTAAACAATAGTGTATATATATATATATATATATATATATATATAAATTATGTAAAAAAAATATCCGTCTGTTATTTTATAGTAATGTATATAACTCTACATTATATACAGCTGACTTACACTAATCCTCTTTTGTTACTGTCTATACATAATTTTATTTTTATGCTCTAATGCTGTAACTAATTAATTTGGTAGTAACAGCTGTGAAGACTTGTGCAGTCATTTGTATGATTTACCATTTTGTTTAGTTTAGTTAATATTTATACAGTAACTGCTCTGAAACTCTACAGTCTTAGATATAAAACGTCTTTTTGAAACTTGATAATAAATGAAAAATAACGGAGAAATCAATCTGAATGAAATTATCAGATATATCATTAAACTTAAAATAACGTCATTAAAATATTTTGCACATCTACGGAAATTAAGTAGTATTGGAGTGTTCTATTGATCAATAAATAAATTGTATTATATCTTGTAAATATTGGGAAGGAAATTGAGATATTCATGAAGTAAAATTTCCTTAATAAAAGTGCTACAAACCATATCATTGTCACCATTACAAAGAAATTTGTTTCTTTAGATAACTTTCAAACGTTTCAGTTTTTTTTACCGAAGTAAAGGGTTAGTTAATGTTTATATCAAAAAATCTAAATGATCATAATATCAACCAATATTGAAATATTCGTTGTGATGGCTTGGCCTACATGAAGTGTTTAGTAACAGAATACTGTCAGAGATGATGCTGTGTGATCGGTAATAAACAACATCGACAAAGAATGTCATTTCTCAATCAAGATTTGCAAAATTATAATATTTAACTCTTAGGTATTATTGTGTAGATAAATGGTGTGATATATTCATCAGAATATATTTTTTACATGTTTTGCCATAACAGAAACATGATTCTATTAGTTCGGTTTCAATAAGTATTTTTATAAAATCTGGGAATCAGATTTTATAAATGGTACTTTTTTTAAGTAGTGTAAAATATCTGTTATTTTCAAAAACGGAATTTAAAAAAATAACTTAGTACTAAACAAGTAAATATTATACAATGCAATTTAATAATTAAGTTATAAAATTAATTATACTTTGTGTAAAAAGACTATTTAACTTTCGATAAACTTGGAAATCAACCACCAACAATAAACCCAATTGCAAATATATATGAAAATCAAAATACAGTTAGTAATAATTTATATTTGTTTATTAAATTGTAAGAACATATTCAAAGAATACTAACAAGGCGAACAATCTTGGAAGTCACGGAGATTTAAAAAATATTATAACGCAATAATAATCTCTATTAAATACAATAGTGTATTCTAGGCGCCAAATACACAGCTCATGTTATTTTCAATTTATTACACACAGACAGGATTATGGAGAAAAAAACAACAATTAATTTTTAATAAACTTTAAAAAATAATAAAATGTATGACTGGAAATAATCACTTATTGTAGAATAAAAATTTAAAAAATAGTTTTTGTTGATTCCTTCTGTTACTGTGAGTGTGTGTTTATAACTATCCACCTTTTCTCTCGACTATCAATTCTTTTATCTGATAAGTGCTCTTCGTCTTGACACATCCAAGTAAAGTTCTAAGAATCATAACTACTTTTTATTCCTTTAAAAAAAATAATAGTCTTCAATTATTTTCCATTGCAATTCACTGTAAAGAGGACAAGAGTTATTTAACTTCTCTCTGTCATTTAGGTCCATTTATTTTAAATAATCTCTCCAATAAGATATTTTTCTCGGGACGTGCCGTCTAGAAGAATTTGCAGCTTAACGCCGTTATTTGGGAAAAAAAACTTGCAATTTGTCAAATTGACTAAACAAATATTTAACTAGAGGATTAATATTATTATATTGGAGAAATCGACATATGATATTAACTTATGATATTTAATATCGTATATGTACAAGAATTAACTCAGCATTCATGATATTTAGTAAATAAAAACAAAATTGTTTTCAATTTACTTCTACACCTATTTTCTTTCCACAAGTAATGCCAAACCGGAAAATATCATTTTATATTCCCACATACAACGCAGTATAGTGAAATACAATGATCTGGCAATGTCTTAATAATAATGAAATATGGTGCAAACCTTTTGTATTTCATCATCTCCATCTGTGTATATTTCGTGCCATCAACAAATTTGGAACATGGATTTTTTTAAATATCTTATATGTATATATTTTTCTACTCAAAATGTGTCAAACAATAAGAACACAAAACAAAAACACAAAAGCAATTTTCTCAAAATACGCTAGAACGATTTTGATTAAATGTGGCTTCTAAAGATTTAAACAAATCGTTTTTGTCAAAAACGACATTTTTGGAGTTATTGAAACTTCCCAAACAACAGTCAATAACAATAATGTATTCCTAAATACATAAATGAAATAAACGTCTCGTTATAAATAAATATTATATTACAAATAAAATACATTAATGATATGCATACGTAATTTATTTATTTTTGCACAGTAATATTTACTGTCCTTATTAATGCAACCATCTAGATCTTGAACCAATGTAAATGGCATTATTTATGCAGAGATAGTTCATCGATTTTGTACACGGTCCTTCAATAACAATATCCTCTACCTGTACACTTAAATATTTGTATTTCTAAAGTCGCATATTTTGTAAATATTCCTAAAATAAATGTTTCTAAAGTCGCATATTTTGTAAATATTCTTAAAATAAATGTTTCTAAATGGCTTATGAAACTATCTATAATAAAAATTCTATTTCATGTTGAGGAAACTATCTAAGAGAACGATAAATTATAGTTTTCCTTATGTAAGGACAAATTGTAATATTGGATCACTTAAGGAAGACTCAAGGACAAAGTACGGTATTCAGGGAAGGGAATATAGCAACTACACGAAAATCTATTATAAAATAAATTTTAAACGTATATTAAAATGAAGAGAGATGGTTAAGATCCTATCACTTTTGTATTATCTCACTTACAATACGCAGTATAATTGGTTGGGACTAAACTTTTACACGTTATAAATCTCTTGCAACAATCACTGATATTATTTTATTTATTTATATTCATTTACTTATTAATCTACAAAACAATGTAATACAAAACTAGCGCTAGTAGTAAATGTTTTTTTATTGAGAAATACCCATTGAATTAAATTTGTTTCAACGACAGAAAAGAAGAGTTATGTCCTTAAGTGAATTAAATAATAATTACCATATATAGTTACTATATTCTAAAACTATTAGAGCTCCTAAAATAAAACATTAATGTATCTTATAATAATTATAAGTTTACAAACATTATTATTATGTTAAAGTTATATGTCAAACTAATTAAGTATTCGATATATTTTTAACACAAATGATAATGTACAACATCTTACAAAAAATGAAATTTAAAATTTGGAGTAAGAAAATGATTGGTGTTAATTATTATTATCATTAGATATGTAAGTTTTAAGTTATATTACATAATTTGTACCTATTTATAAATATGACATATAGTCCTCAAATAAATAATGTTACATTAATTAATTAAAATTTGATATATGTATAACAAAGATCCTATCAACATGTACTTAGATGTACTTGTATAATTAATTGAACACATATTCCCACGTATACATATATTTAAGTTGTATAGGTAATCCTGTCATAAGTCAATGTAACAGTAGAATAGTTAAGCACGTGTTCATAAGATAAGATATCAATTAGAAAGTCTGCATTTTTTATCTTGTACGAATATATTTAAACTTCATATAGACAGTTGTTGTTAGAACGACCCGTAAATAGAGTCCTTCTTTATAATAGTTGAACTGATTTCAAATTATTATATTATAGTTTTATTTAAATAAATAATTATAATCAAATGAACAGTTTGTTAAACCAACGTCCATTACAACGACGTAAGTGGCGCAGTCGGTAGTATACTTCAGTGAATTAATTATCATAATTTATGTTGGCTTTAGCTGTTAGGAAATTGAAACTCACGTAAAAGAAAGAAGCATATTATTAAGTAAAAACCAATCATCACGAAAGGATATTGTTAAATAAGAAGAAGAAAAAAACAGAAAACTTTAACTCTAGTAAAGTATGATCCTCGAAATGATTATTACTAGAAACATCTTGAAATAATTTTGATAAAGATATTATTGTATAATTTGTAAAAGAATGTTTGGAACTAAACTTAAAATACAGTCTATATTTTGAAAGTGATTTCTATAAAATGTTTGCACACTTAAATGAGAATATTGGAATCTATACCAAATAATACTCGTAGTAATAAGGCTAGTGACGTTATTTATTATAAGTTTATGAATCATATAAGAGAAGTAATTAAGGAAAAATTATAAATAATTTCTGTAGTAAATTAACACAGCAAAAAATAAGAAGAGGTGTTGTTGATGGATATGAGTCACTAGTGAAACTCATTATTGGAAATATAGACGTCTACGGTGGGAAAAGATAGAAAAAAAATTGATAGAAGACATCAACACGGTGAGTTTAATATTTTAAATCAAATCAATTTCAAATAATAATAATAACAAAAAACTAATTGTCAATGCCCATTTTCTTTGACAATAAACAAATAAGGGAAAATGCAATCAATTTAATCAGACTGATGGTTTCTTGTCGTAACAAGTACTAACGATTTCCTTCTCTGAATTAAATGAACAAGAATAACCGCGGCGTATTCCCCTTTAAATTCAAAATTACTTTAGGTCGCTTTTACACACAATATGGAAACACTATAGTGTAAAAATAGCAATACATAAGAAAATATGTTAACGTCAAGTGTAAAATATGATGCTAATAAATGTTGCCTATCATTAAATAGTTTTTGTTTTAATATAATAATAAATTGTTTCTACAAACACAGATATAGGTAAAAAAATCCTTTTTTAATTTTGTTAAAAGAGTAAACTCATTATAAAATTTTATATAGTAAATAGTAATTTTATATGCAATATTGAGGTGTACAATTGCATTAATTTGGAAAGTGTATATATGCATATAGAGTAAAAAAAATCATTTTGTAGCCAGGTTGGAATTTCATTTATACATTTATGTAGGTAGCAAAAAGCTTCGTAATTAAACACCAGTAATTTTATTTGTAAATACACCAGAGCTTTATTTTGTAAATTTATAAATATTGAAAAAAGAATATCTTAATGGTGTAAATACCCATGTGTTCACACAAGTATCTCTTTGCTTAATTTTATAATCCCACATTTCTCTACTTAAACTGCAAATTGTTATTGTCAAAATGACTGGACAGGTATAAATGTTTAGATGTACGAAATGGTATATTATAATTGATTATAAAATTTAATTTTGTCTATTAGTAAACGTAATGTATTAATTTCCGATATTAGCGGACTATTTATTATACAGAAGATCCCACATGTACTGAAAGTGGGCCAAACATAATGCACAGTGGTAAACCTTGTTCTGAAACTTCAGTGCTTACGACAGTCAAATCTGTTGCAGAACATTTAAGCTTTTAAATTTATGACGCTATCCTACACTTAGGTTAATTTTGATAAACTATGTTTACCGTATTTTGCCAGCTGATTATATCCAAATTGTACAATAGTGGATAGTAAAATTATTTTCATTCATGAGAACAAAAATTGAAATTTTAAATAAAATTTAAAATTACTTGTTCAATCTGTTGAATATCTATAAATGAACAAGTATATCTGTTGTACATATATATACATGAACTAAAATTAAATTAATTCTCAACAGAGCAATATTTGCATATTTTTATAAATTAATCCTAATGTTCTGCACAAAAAAAAATCATAATAAGCCGAAGTACATAAATATGTTTCATTAAACTATATATTATATAATTAATAAACTACCTTAACTTAAACCAATCCTTACCTACACGGAAAAATACGTGTAGAGTTATAGTAACTTGCAACAATAATACTAGGACTATATTTTCAAAAGAACATTCAACTATTGGAAATTAGGCACCACTAAAAATTACTATTGCCCGTATGTGAAGTAGTTAAAACCACTAAAAACTGTGCTTTAAAAGTTTAATAGATGTAAGCGATTTAGTTGAATTTTAATTTTTGAACAAATATAGTTTTATTAAATAAGACAATTAGTGTTATATCGAATATAAGAAAACACATAATGGTCACAAAATATTTTTAGATTTAAAGGGTATTTAGATTTATATATGGTTAGAATTAATATGAAAACATATGAAAAAATAAGGTATATCATATGAAACCTATTTTTGTTTGGTTGGGCTAATTAGTTCACTAAAGTAATAACAAATATTGATAATAAAAAGTGATATAATAAACAATGAGCAAGTTTACAAAAATTTTATTATTTTCATTCAGAAAAGTAACACTTTTAAAGTTTTTTTTACGGTAATATCTATTTCAATGAACTTCATCTTGAGCGCCATTGGTAGCTCGAACATCAAGCCGTATTAAATTTCTGCCTAAGTCTTGACTAACACCTTTCACGTAATGGTTGGAGTTACGACTCTTAGTGTCCACATGAGTAACCGGTGTTGAATATACAGTATCCTTAAACAAAGGAAAAAGTAGAGAGATGTAATATCTGAAGAGCGAGGAGTGTTGGTTCATCAATTGGGGAAAGTGTTATTGACAAATTCAGTCTCAAACAATGCTCCGTCTTACATAAACACTATAAGTCTGGAACTCTTTTATTTGAGGACAACATACTCTTCAATTATATCCAGATAGGTATTTGTTGTTATCTGTTTCAGAAAAAATGGGTCTATTGTGCATTAGGGCATAGCATACATTCACTTTAATTTTCATTACAGCATATTCAAAGATTTACTGTTCACTGTATTGTTTACTATGCCAGATTTATGAGAAGTGACCTCACATGAAAAACACACACGCTTAATAGTTGTTGTCCTCGTCAATAGGGGTCCAACATCTCAATGTAAACGAAGTACGGAGAGGGTAATCAAATGAATTCACAGTCTTACGGTGTGTGCATACAGATTAAGGTGTGTGTGGAACGTTAAAGAGGAATTTGAAGTACTTTCGTAGCAGTACATGTCAGTTTACAACAACTACTAGTAACAGATTCTCGCTAACAGTTTGCTTTGAAACATTAGGTTTACCTGAGCGTTTTATCATCCATTGGTGTCCATCACAATGTTGTCTTCTTATTATTTTGTAGTTGTTTGTGTTTTATAATACATTTTAACACTGTATCTGCTTTTATAACAAATATTTTTATCGCTATCTACACTGGGTATAAGATTTTATTAGTTTTACCCCTACTTTGATGTCAAGTAGCTGAAGTGACTTTGACTTCGTGTCCCTGGTTTTTATATTTAAAGATATCAATCTTGGGTTCGCTGTGTAAATTGCAATCTGCACACTCTGAGATGTATCCATGATATTCCAGAGTAGTTGTTAATTTTTAATTTGTTTTCTATGATGCATATATTAATTAATATGGCACAAGATCATAGCTCGTTTATTTTTGCTCATATTTTCAGATTATCTTGCTTGGCTCAAATCTGGGTCATTGTATGACAACCTCATATTTATACAAGGTTAGACATCTTGAAAGCGGTATTAAACTAATTATGTTTGTATTTTATTTCATTTTGATAGTATCGCCAGCATTATTTAAACAGATTAAAAATTACAATAGAATATAGCCAATCTCATATAATTATTATTTTTAAAATTTCTAACACTTAGGATTCAATATATTTGATTGACATTTATTAATTATATTTATTTGATATATAGAAATGATAATAAGTTTTAAGTTAATTTATGCTTTTGTTAAAATAATGAAATAAAATCCTGTGTAAATCCCGTATTGCTCCGGATGGTTATGTTTGCCGATATATACCCTACGTATAGGCCTAAAGTTATGTTTGATACGCCTAATCATACTTTGTTTAATAATAAAGTATTGTGCTACTATGTGATTTATGACATACTGGATCTTTTTTTTAAATAACACTGATTAATACAGAGTGCATAGTTTATTTTTCAAAATTCAAACATAATTTTGTTTCTGGATCAACAAGTGGTATTTTTGTATTTAATGAAGCCAATTATGATCTGTCAATTAAATATAAGTAAATTATGACTTCAAAATAACTTTTGATTACATATTAAATGTTGAGCTTGACTTATGAGAAAAATTATACAATATAACAAACACACAGAACACAATTCTCATAAAAAATACGCCTAAGTATCAGACGCGTTTCAACGACAAGGTCGTCCTCTTCAGTGATACACGAGCTAAACCAATCAAACTATAACTGAATCTAACGTTGCGCCGAACCCCATATTTATACAAACTGAAGGGGGCGTGGCTTATTATTTTACACTGCCAAGGCGATAGTACGCGCCACGTGTCCATTTAACTATTTAAGTTTTAACATATACCTGATACAAAATAATCGAAATAACCCTACATTTAACATTATACATTACATTTTACATTATTATAGAATTTTGTATAGGTCCTTGTTCATTATTTACAATTACGTTTTGGTGCCTATTAATATAAAAAGTTTCCCAAGCATCCATAGTATTTAATTATATGTTCGTTTTCTTATAGGCTACGTGTGAATAACAATCTTTGTCAATTTTAACTAATTAATAGATTTTCATATTTTCTGAAAATGAGATACCAATCATTTAGCGAATACCAATTATGTATCCTTATATGTGTATAATAATCCTTGAATTTAAATGTTGGCCGATTTTATACAATATTTACAAATACTTATATGCATTTAATATTAAACATTTGTATTTCGAAAGAAACATATATTAGGCATAATTAAAGAAACAATAATTATTTCACATTCCAAGTATTGTTACGCATTACATTGACTTTTGTCATATAATCTATGCTCCCTAAAAGATTATTAATGTTTGAAAGCCTTCAGGTGTATTCAATTTAATATGTAAGAATATAATGGAAAAACTTTCACAAAACTAACTTGTAAAGTTATTATAAGTAAAACGCAATAGTTGACGTAGATAACAGTTTAATATCTCCCACAATGTAATTGTGTTTGTAATATTGTCAACTAATCTGCAGATGTATTGTAGTATTCAATACCAATCATCAACAGTTACGTGGAAACTAATTAAGCGTAGCTAAAGATCCTTTGATTTGACTTGATAGCATCATTGAGTTGTTTTGGTGATTGTATTACTAAGAGAAATTATAGAATATATATTAAATACTTGAATTAACAATGATAATTATTATTCAGGATATTATTATTTTCCTAAGTTAAATAAAATCTATTGAATTTATTATAAATATTATTTAAATTTTAAAATGTTAAATATTTTTTAAAAAATACTAATAAGGTTTACATATTAAGGTGAAAAATCAGTAAAATCCTTTTGACAATTGTCAAATTTCTTCAATGATTTAGCAAAATTATGTTCGTATCCTATCTCAAATCCTTAATCTCTTAACTTATAGTTTATAAAGACAGCATTAAACGAACAACAATTAGTAAAATTGCCACCACTCTTACGCTTGACCTGGTACTTGAAATCTCTTCTTCATCTAATGTAGAACCAACTAGACTGTTGTACCTGGTATACCTTGTTATATGTAAATTGATTCATTAGTCTATCTCTTTAAACCTAGGTTGGCAAACCCATATAAATATTGTGTAAACTACAATAGTGCTTTATTTATTTAATTTAAAGTGGAATTCCACCGTTTACCTACAATCTTTGTTACAAATATATAGCTCCTTAAACACTATGTTTTGATCGGCTGTAATATTCTCCATACCTTAGAAATTTAACTTCCGACCTTGATGAAAGACCAATCCAAAATAAATAAATGGAACTTACGAATTAGAAACCAAATAAAAAGTGCAAATATTTTCAAATCTTCAAAATTTTAAGTGAAGTTTAGGCGATTTGAACCAGTTAGAAAAAAACCGATTTCAAACCCAAATGCAGAGCTTTAAACAAGTATATATTATTAATTTCATTAACTTCAAGTATAAATGTAGGCCCTATCTTTAAAAAAAATGTATACTTTTAACTTTTCATATCAATTTAAAAAAAAAGAAAAACTACCTTATTTAATTAGGCAACTTGTCAAATGATTCAAGTAACATCATCTTAAAATAAGCAACATTTTGTACATAGCAAACCATATATAAATATTGATATTTTCCATTCAATAAATATAAACTTATTCGCACTCTTATTCAAGTGTATTTGTAGGACTTTTTACAACAATTTTTTTATAATTTGATAAATAGCACTTGGTATCGATTTATAATGAAGGAGATTTAAAATGTACATGGAATTTATCTGTAAATAGAAATACATATCAAATTTCTAATTTTTGATCTACATGTGAAACTACTGTCATAAAATAACAATCACAAAGTATTGACACGAAGCAAACAACATGATAGTAATATTTGTTGCTACGAAGTTTATATGAGGAATGTTTGTTTGTACACATTCTGAGCATAATGTTTACATTCTCTACACGGGTGTTACATTTGTTTTATTTGCTCACGATTCCACCTTGCTTCAAAGGTCTTTATAAAAACAACGTTTTCTTTGTAGAAGGCTAAGATCAGACTGAAGACTGAATTTAACTCACAGTATTGCTGAAACAATACGTGGAGTGCCTTTAGAACGTGATTCCTTCAGTCAGCCTTTAGCAAACATTTATTACATTTTTACCTACAAATACCTGATAACTGGGATACAATTTATTTAAAAAGTATTTAAAAATAGATTACATTAAATTTGTTTACGCCAAAAATTTGTGTATTAAAAAACCTAAATAATAATTATTATTATTTTAATTGTAAACAAACGGTGGAGAAACATGTATATAATTTATTTTATACCACATATGTTGTTTCCTTAGTCCATTAAACAAACAAATTGAATAAAGTATAAAGCGTAACATCGGATACATATTTTTGACGGATAAAGTTTTAATATTTTGCAAATAATTTTACGATTTGTATTAACAACAGAAGATATTTCATAGAACTCCATTTTAAATGAAACAGAAGCGCAATATTTAGTAAAATACAAATGTTAAAGTAAATTATAAAATGTTATAGTGTTTGTATTTCATATTGTAACTAGTTCAAGCGTCTACAACAACCGAATCACCATTGAAGATTTAATAAAATAAAAGAATATCAAGAGTTGATGAATGTAGCTATAGTTTCAGAACCTTATAATTGTGTAGATCACTTATTTCTTTACGTACGCTGGGCGTACATGGATAAGTATTAAACAATTTACTAAGGCCAATTGTATTATTATCTCGCCCCTGATGGTCTTCGAAGCTAAACATAAAAATTACTAACTAAAATTATTACTTTAAAACAACAAACCACACCACGCTGAAGAGAGTTCCAAAGAACGCATAACTTCTGTTATGAGCAATCAAATGGATCTCACTTCCAAATACGTGCTCCAGGCCCGGTAGCCTCACATCCTTCCTGAGACATGCACAAGCCTCGCTGTCTTAAGTGATGAGCAACCACTCTATCTCACCATCTGTTTCGTACCCCCCTCCCCGCGACGGATCGAGTCCCAACCACGCTCAACTTCTATTATGAGCAAGCAACCCGATCACACCTCTATTTTCACACCGATCCTGTCGGGCTTTCACCCTTAGATAAGGCAAAAGCAAACCATGCTTCTGATCTAACTTACAATACTGCAATGAGTATGCTAAAAATATCCTTTACAGTAAAATTTTCATTCTATGAAAAACGAATAAATTAATGAATATAATAAAGAAATACTCCGTACTACCTAAAAGCGTTATCTAAAAGTTAATATTTAGGAATAACAAACCAATAAAATATTAGACACCAACGTTAATCTCAGTACTCGTACATTTATATATAACCCTTCTAATGTCTGTTGCCTAACATGAAAAGAATATAAGTGCCGTTAATCACACATTGCTATCCAATGCTCGATTTTAAGTACGATTAATTCCCCTAAACAACCCACCGCGCGTTGAAGAGAACTCCAACCGACGCCCATCTTCTGGGATAAGCAACTAAGCGTAACTCATCCCCAATAACCTACCCCGGCCTTTGGGCCACTCACACCGCGGGAAACAAGCCCCAACCACGCTCCACTTCTGTGATGACCAACCAAACGGAACTCACCTACAATAAGCCCGGTGGTATCAGATCCCTCCTAAGACACCCCCAAGCCACGCTGTCTTAAGTGATGAGCAACAAATCATCAGCTGTATAGCAGTTGAACATTGACTCGTATAAACTAAAGTTTAAAAAAAGAAACCCGTTTAATGTAGATTTAATATTGAATCAAAAAGAACAGGGAAATGTTTTTTTTTTTTTTTTTAATATCTCAAACGAATATCCAGCAACAATAATGCTAAATTAAGGTTATTATCTCTATACATTCTGTTTCAAGTGATTTGGACAAGGATTTGAATTATAACTGCCCAATGCCATGATAAGACGCATTGAATAAAACTGATTTGTGAATATTGAAAGTTTTAATGTTAAGGAGTGTGAATATTTTAATTTGACATTTGGTGATGTGAATATATTTGAAGTGTCATATGAATAATAGTGTCAGATGAAACAGTAATGAGCACACCTCAGGTAAAAATAAAAGTGCTCAAAAACATCCTTGTGCTAAGCGAAACACTTCTCAGTAAGTGAGATAATAAAGAAAAATTTACAGGTGAAAATTTTAGTATATTTGTTAAAGAAGACCGTACTTAATGCAAGTTTTGTGTACTTTTTCTCATCTGAATTCGGACGAAAGTGTATGAATCAAAACATTAGTTCCATAATATCATTCATTACCTTTCAAGAACAGAAAACGAGTTCACTGAAAAGAACAGAAAATTCAACTTCTTTCACTTAAAATAAAACTTCAGCAGCACAAATGATTTTTCTAGAATATGTAATGGTATAAGTGACACAATTGAAGTAACTATTTTGACTCAGATTTTACAGGGACGTTTGGAAATATCTGAACAGTATTTTGTAAGCAGATTATTTGTTAATTTCAGAAATCTTCATTAGTTTTTCACTCTAAGTAGAGTACATGACGTGAACTAGCATGTTCATTTAATAACATGATGTCGTACGATATACCACAAAATTCTAACTAAATGATAATGAATGTAGAGTTACTTGCAATATAAACAGCTGTTTATAAATTTACCTGAGGGGTAATGCAAGTGGATATGTTCGGTTAAAATATTGGTAGTTCACCAAACTTAAAGTTTTAATTAATAACTGACACAAGAAATTCTAGTTATTATTTATCACAGGTCCAAATATTTTCGCAGTTTGAAACCAACAAAATTATGATTGAAAATGTCATTGCAGGGAAACAAATAACTGATGCGGAATATTATGGATTGAGGTACTCTTGTGTCAACGTGTCTCATGACATCGCTACTCTTCATCTGGTAGGAAGAAAATTTTAAAGTAAAATACATATACCGAACATAACAAAAGATTAACTTGAATGTTAAAAATTGATAGAGGTGATGTGTGTGTAGCCCAAGCACTAAATATATTGAGTTGAAATTTGAATATTTTATTTTGAAAAATCGCCCATATTTGCATATAAGAGTTTGTTTAAGGTGACGAGAACAGCTTAGGTCAATCTTAAAGTGTTTACATATTATGTGTGTGAGAGAAGGATTGGGTGCTGGGTTATTGAATAACGTTTGTTTAGGATAATATGGTTATGAATATTTAATGTGAGCAGTAGTTCATATCATCACTTTCATACCAAATAATAATAAAACACGTTTTATCAAATCGGATTATACACATTTATATTCTATTTTATAATTTACTAGTTACAATGTTTAAACAGGGAATAACGAAAACTTATTATAAATCATTTTATTTTTTATTCAGTTTTCTTTTGGTTATATTATTTAATATTAAATACTTATATCGCAAAACATGAAGTTGATAAAATATATTTGATAGTAATCCACCTATTTATATGTTGGTACTATTTATGTAAGTTTCCTATTTATTAAATTCAATTCACTCTATTCACTCCATGTTAACTTATCTACATGTTAATAAATGTAAACTAAATTACAATAAAATAACGGTATCGAATATCGAGGATTTATTTTGAATATTGTTAAATAAACCATTTGTTCATATTTTCTTTATTTACAGTTAAACAAACCTCTTTGATCTTTAAATTCAACAATGTCAAATTATGCAAGTTATTTCATTTTCTAACGCTAAATATCACAAATGATTTCTTATTTCAAATAAAAAGAACAATGAATGTCTCCTGTAGGCTTGTCTTGAATCACTATCTGGAAATGCAAGTTTCAGTTTACAACGAGAATGGGTTTTATATTCAATGAACAATATAATAATATTTATTTCATTTTAGGTATATAAATTTTCTCAGGTAAAATGAATACGAATAAGTTTTTGTGAGTCTATCTGATTATGTTGAAGAATTAAACATGTTGATGGTACTTATCCAGACCCCTCGTATTATGTAATACTCAAGCATTGACAAGCAAAATGTTCGTTTCTTGGGCCTTGTAGGAAATAATAAATTGTATTGGTAGATCATTGAGTGTTATCCAGTGTGGTAAGATTGTTGATACGGGTTTCTGAACGACTTAAATTAATTGCGTTTTCTTGACTTTGCCTAACGGGTCTCGCAGATGTGTACATATTAAAAAGTTTCCACTCGAATCGTTCTTTTCAGTGTCTAGGCCTAACCGAATCTCGTAACTATAAGACTATATTACACTTTCTTTGTAGATCAGGGTTCGAAGCTACACTTTTGACCATAACTTTCTTATTTGTTATCGCAAAGATATGGGATTGATACCATTACAAGCATAATTGAAATATGCACAATTTCATCTAGTGTGTTATAATTTGAATTACTCACGGGATAGTCCCTATATACGAAATTTCATGTTCCTGTTTTAATTTTTGTGGTCTCCATCGTGCTTATGTACCAACAACAACAACGACAAATACGACGAACGCACGGCATGTTCTAATTACTTTTTCGGTTTTGAGACATTGACAAACAAATTAGGTGGGTGAGAAAATTTATTAATTTATTTAGAGTAGTTGCCGTTATAACAACCCTAAAACCTCAGATAAAAGTCTTTAAATCATTCTCTCTTCTCTCTCTCATCTCCCTCTCCCCTCTCCCTCTCCACC